>BMAU01002409.1:0-122264 GCA_019973935.1 Trichonephila clavipes | reverse complement strand
TGAACGAAACAACTCAGCAGGAGATAACAACTCAACTCGGCAGCAGGAACGAACAACTCAACTCGGCAGCAGGAACGAAACAACTCAACTCTGCACTGCCGTCGACCGCCTACAACTGCCTGAAACCGCCGTCGACCGCCTGCAACCGCCTACAACCGCCTGCAACCGCCTGCAACCGCCTGCACCGCCTGCACCACCTTTACAGCAGAATCGGCTTTTTCTACCTACTTCGGATGACACCCAGGTGTCTAAAGTGCGGAAAAGAACACCGCACTGGAAACTGCACGATAGAAGGAAAAATAGAAAAACCGCGTTGCATCAATTGTAACCAGGAGGGACATGTAGCTTCGTTAAGAAGCTGCACGGCCTTCCCAAAAATAAAACCTAAAAAGGGCGAGGCCCAAAATAATAATAATAAACCTAAAAATGTTCAGAAAAAAATCATTCCGCTACCAGACCAGTAGAAGCAAATGTTAGCTTCGCTAACGTCTGTAGTGGAAAAATCAATCAACAGATGGCGACACCGGGGGAGAATACTGCTTTGAAACGTCAAGAGTCCCCCCGCCTTACCACCCAAAGTGAAGGGGCTTCCCCAACTAACGAACCTAATGTAGATTTTGGAAGTTTCGCAATGTACATTGCGGAACTACAAAATATTACTGTAAAATTCCCTGAAATATTTCAGGCTTTAGAAGACATGTCGAAAGAGACCAACGACATTAATAAATTAAATATCTTTCTCTCAAGGGCGTCGCGCGCTCCTTTAATAAAGCCCAAAAATGAACACCCTACAAAGACTCTTGATGGTGACATGGAATGCAAACGGTCTTCGATCTCGCATGTGGGAGCTGCGAGATTTTGTAAATAAGTACAAACCGGATGTTATTTCCCTACAGGAAACATGGCTGAGACCAAGTCACACAATTGCTCTGGCAAACTACAAAATCTATCGTAACGATAGAAATCACACAACACACAATGCATACACGGCCAGGACGGGCGGCGGTACTGCAATTATGATTAAAAACTCAATGAAACACACACACATACCAACACCTAATTTAAACGGGGTAGAAGCAAGCATGGTCGCTCTCACCCCAGAATTAGGTGAACAAACACTTATAATTTCACTTTATAACCCACCACATTTAAACATAAATAATCTCAACCAAAGTATAGACACACTAATGAACCAAGGTTTTCCCTCTACGATCATCATGGGAGATTTTAATGCTAAGCATAGCTCCTGGGGATGCGATGTTGATACGAGAAGAGGGGAATCACTTTTAATATTCACATTCAAAGATCGGGCTACCGCATCCTAGCCCCGCCCACTCCTACGAGATACGGACATGACTCCGCCTCCACTCTCGACCTAGCCATCTCAACGAACGTTGATTGGCCGTGCACTGCCACGTCCATATCGGAACTAAGTTCCGATCACAATCCAGTCACGTTCGAATTCACTACAACAACACACTTCTTTCCTCCCCCGAATAAAAGATACACGCACATGAAAACAAATTGGGGGAAATTCACACAAAACTTAAATATTCCTGATAATTTTACACTATCAGATGCGAACACGCCAGAAGATATTGACGAGCAGATCGCCGCCTTTACTGACCGGCTACACCAAGTATACACGAATGCATCCAAACCTTTAAAACATAACGACACATTTTACATTAGCAGGGATCTCAACCAGCTCTTCAAGGAAAGAAATAGGGCCAGGAAAATCTGGCACTACACAAGAATCCCTGCAGATAAGAATACACTAAATAGATTGCAAAAGCAAATTAAGAAAATTATCATAAAATACGAACAACAATGGGACGAGTCTCTTGCTTGCTTGGAAGCCGAGGACGGCTCTCTTTGGAAAGCCGCCCGAGATTCCAGGAAAAAGGCTCCCCCAATACCGGCCCTTAAAGGCCCTGCCAAAATTGCATATAGTGACGCAGACAAAAGTGAGGTCATAGCTGACTCACTCCAAAACCAATTTAAGTTAAATAATATCTCAAATGACACGGATAGGGCAATAACATATGTCGTTCACACCTATCTGAATAATGAAAATAACTTTACTAATATACCCCCACCCCCACTACCAAGCGAAATTATCGAACATATCGATAAAGTAAAGGCAAATAAAGCAGCGGGTATTGACCGCATTACTAACCGCATGCTAAAGCATCTTCCGCTAGTCCCCATCTTCGAACTAACAAATATTATCACTAACATAATTAAAATTGGCTATTTCCCGATCGCATGGAAAACTGCAACAGTCATTCCAATCCTGAAACCAGGAAAGGACCCGATGCAGGCGGAAAGTTTCCGCCCGATCGCGCTCCTCTCCATTCTCGGCAAAGTAGCCGAAAAAATTATACTTAACAGATTGTACCACCATGTGGATACAAACAATATCTTAATCCCTGAACAACACGGATTCAGACCTGACTTGTCGACTACCCACCAACTCTTAAGAGTCGTGGAAACGATAAAGTCAGGACTCAAAGATAAAAAATCGACTGGTGCGGTTTTCCTCGATATCCAAAAAGCCTTCGACCGCGTCTGGCGAGAAGGTCTAATTTTTAAATTAATCAAGTATGATTTCCCATCCCCACTAATCAAACTAATATCTTCTTATCTAGCTGACAGAAATTTCTCTGTCAGAATCAATGATACCTACTCAAGCCACAGACCCACGGAAGCGGGCGTGGCGCAGGGAACATTGATTTCCCCCCTCTTATTTAACATCTACGTGAACGACATTCCGACTCACCACAACACAACTTTATGCATGTTCGCAGACGACACAGCAATTTTGGCATCTCACACTGAACCCAAACTCGTGGCCAGAGCAATCAACAGACATCTTCTAGTTTTAGAGGACTGGTTTTCCATATGGAAAATTGCCCTTAATGTGGCAAAAACAGAAGCAGTCTTCTTTACTAGAAAAACACGATTAATTTACCCAGACATTTACTTACACAACGAAAAAATCCCTTGTTCTCAGAGCACCAAATATCTTGGTGTTACGTTAGATAAAAAACTCACTTTCAAACAACATATTACACGCATACGTGAGAACTTTATCAAGAAAGCTCACACGTTCTCCCACCTAATTAGCAGAAGATCTAAATTAAGTAGATCAAATAAATTGCTTATTTATTCTCTACTTCTAAGACCAGTCATTACCTATGCCTCTCCAGTGTGGAGTTTTGCAGCTAAAACACACATCCAAAAACTAGAAGTCTTACAAAACAAAACCCTGAGACAGATTCTCCGTGCCGATTGGTACATGAGAAACTCTAATCTCAGGAAAGCCATTAACTTTAAAACAATTAGAAACTTCATGAAAAAAATAGCAAAAACATTCTACACAAAAATAGATCATTCAGACAATATCTCGATCCAAAAGATCGAGAAATACACACCAACGAGACGCACACACAGACCCAGAAACATATTATTTAATTAACATCCAATTTTATTCCCAATATTTTTATTAAAAAACACCACTTTTCTAAAAATTCATTCATGTTGAATAGGCGTTGAATAGGCGTTTACTTTTGGGCGTCTGGACTGTAAAACAGTCCTCAATCCCATATCGTGAGAGTCTATGATGTTGGGCATGGCAAAAGTGGAGTTTAACATTCTGCTGAGTGGCATGATGGCGATTGGTTGGGCGATGAAGTCCGGGAGGCGTGGCTATGGTTCTTCATCTGGATGAAAAGTTTTTGAGTTTTTTGGCTTGGCTGAGAGCTAAGAGACCGCTCTCTGATTGGATGTTGGGTAGAGTGATCATTGACTCCGATTGGCTGCCCCGGGGGCTGAGATTTAAATTATGGGGAGGAGCACGTCCAGTGGGGAGAGCAGGAGAAAAATATTGACAAAAAATAAAAAGAAAGTTAAATTTTAGCAATTATGGTGTGCAATAAAAATTGCACGAGGAAATAGAATTACGGGGGATTATAGGAGTCAAGAAGAATTCTTCTTGGTCTACACAAAATTTATATTGAGATAAATTTTGCATATTTATATTATTGGTAGCTTCTAAATCGTTAAAAAGTTAATAGCAATATTCTGAATGTGAGATTTGAAACTTTTAATCTTAAGAGCATTACGTATGTCGTCATTACGCATATATCTTATGGCTTTGACGATCATACGTATTAAAGAATTTTGCAGGGTATCAAGTATATTAATATTTGTTTTAGCGGCATAACCCCAAACTGGACATGCATAAGCTAAGATGGGACGCATAACGGCTGTATAGAGAAGCACTTTGTTTTCTATACTTAAATGAGAGTTCCGGCCAATTAGGGGGTAAAGTTTAAACATTATTTTCCGGAATTTGTCGCGAACGTAATAAATGTGTTGTTTCCAAGTTAGGTGTGTATCAAAGATAATTCCAAGGTATTTGGCTTCCTGAGACCAGGGATTTGAGTGTTGTACATGATAATAGGTGGTGGGAGAGACTGTTTTTCGTGAAAATAATGGCAGTAGATTTTTCGACATTAATGCTAATTTTCCATTTGTCGTAAAATTTTTGCAAGAGAAGAAGGTGTTTGTTTAATGCGAAGGATATTGTTTTAAGATTTTTATACGTGGCGTGAATGGCAGTATCATCAGCGTAAAGATTAATTTTAGTGAGTGAATAGTTAGGGATATCGTTGATGTAGAGGTTAAATAGCAAGGGACCGAGCAAGGAACCTTGGGGACACCCTGCAGAAACAGAGTGTTCATTAGAAAGGGTCTCGTTAATTCTGATTCGGAAGGAGCGATTAGTGAGGTATGAGTGAATAAGATGAATCAGAGGATGTGGAATTTTAAAGGTAATTAGCTTAAAAGTAAGACCATTAATCCAAACACGGTCGAAGGCTTTCTGGATATCCAGAAAAACTGCTCCCGTGCTTTTCTTTTTCTGGAAACCTTCAGAGATATTTTCGGTTAGTCTTAAAAGTGGGTGAAGGGTAGAGAGTTTGTTAGTGAAACCATACTGATTGGGATTGAGGATGTTATTTTCATTGATAAAATTTTTTAGTCTGTGAAGAATAATAGATTCGGTTAGTTTACCGATAGTAGAAAGGAGAGATATTGGTCTGTAACTAGATGCGAGATGAGGGTCCTTGCCAGGTTTGTTAATGGGGAAAATAATGGCTTCTTTCCAGTTATCTGGAAAGTGATTGAATTTGAGGATTTTGTTAATAAGGATTGTTAAAATTAGGATTAGTTTAATTGGAAAGTTTTTTAACATGCGGTTAGTTATAGAATCTTTACCAGGGGCTTTTTTGGCATTGATATGTTTAATGTAGTGGATAATTTCATCCGGGAGAGCGGGTTCGATGAAAGAATTAGGGGGTAGAAAGAAAATTATTTACAGTAGTATTTATTAAATCATCATTTTGCTTATAATTATCATCTTCGCGATCGTTTTCAACAAAATTATTTTTTATGTTAGTTGCAAGAAGGTTAGCTTTTTGCTGATCAGTGACTGCCGTACCAGTCGCACAGTTAAGAGGTGGAATTTTTGGTCTTTTATTTTTGAAAAATTTTTGCGTGCGCCAAAGGCTATTGTCTGCGGTGTTAAGAGCTTCGAGTCTTTTTTACCAAATGATATCATTGTATTTTTTAAGTTCTTTTTTAAGATCAGATTGAGCTCTGTTATAATGTGATTTGAAAATGGGATTGAGGGTTTGATGATAACGTTTTCTGAAGTAATTTTTGATTTTAATCAGCTGGTTAATGTTACGCGGAGTGAAGTTTCTTCGGTCTGTTTCTATTGGACGGGAGGCGTGGCTATGAGTATCAATGACCGCCTCGGTGAACTCTGTGATTTTTTGTTCTAGATCGTTAGTGTTGTTAATATTATTAGGATGGAAATCAAAGAGAGAAATATTTTTATTTAGATTTATTTTGAAAGTTTTCCAATCTGTGGAGACCGCTCTGGGATTTGGGGGTGCTTCTGCGAGTTTGAAGTTAAAATTTAAGAAAACCGGATTATGGTCAGAGGATAAATCGTCGATGGAGTTAATTGTAAAGGGGTAGTAGAAGTTTTTGATTAGTGCGATGTCAATGGTGTTAGCGGAGTTGTGACCAAATCTAGTAGGGGCTGAGGGAAAAGCGATATTTAAGTTGAGCATATTAGCGAAATTAAAAAGGTGTCTTCCTCTGGTAGTATTATTTTTACAATTCCAAGCGTTGTGAGTTGCGTTGAAATCTCCGAAGAGAATACAATTACTAGCTGTTTGAATAAAGTGCTCAATGTCAATAGTAAATAAATTTTCATCGAAAGAGGGAGGAATGTAAACACAAGTAATTGAAATAGGATCATGCTTGGGGGGAGTTAGTATAATATTAGTTGCTTCAAGAGCTCGAAGAGGAGGGGTGGGGAGGCAGTAGTGTTTGAGAGAGTTTTTAACAAGGATCAGAGTTCCACCTGCGGTCCGCGGTCCATCGGAGATTCTGTCATTTCTGTGACAGGTGTAATTCGCTATATTAAAGTTGTGTGAAGGTCTCAGGTGTGTCTCTTGTATGAGAAAAATATCTGGGGAGTGCTTCTCTATAAAAATACGTAGTTCAGCAATTTTTCTTAGTAAGCCGTTTGCGTTCCATGAACACAAACTGAGACCAATCGGGGATGAACTATACATTATTAATATTGTTACACGATGCCTCTATTTGGGCGTACATTTGATTGGGATTTAATTGTTGGTTTGTATTTAAATTATTGCCGTTACAAAGAAATTGGGAAAGCTGCATTAGACAGTGCATTGTCATTTGCAGCGTTGTTTGGATATTAATATTATTGCTATTATTCATGTTATTAAAGTTAAAATTGTTATTTCTACGATTAAAATTGGGGAAGTGATTATTATTATATCTGTTATTGGGGGGAATTGGTTTGTTGGTCTCAGTTTGTGCCGAAGACTCAGGTCCGCGTGTCGCCATCTGAGGGGTGTTTTTTGAATTAATAGCTCCGGTTGTCGCTTGAGCGTAGGAGATATTTGGTCTAACTAAGCTATTGTAGATGTTGGTGTAAGAATTTCTGTTATTTTTCGCGGCTCCTTTTGGGGGTTTGGGGAATGAGGGGCAACCTCTATAATTTGCCATATGACCATATATGTTGCAATTAATGCAGTAAGGCGTTTCAAGTTTTTGTTTAATGGGGCAATCTCGGGTGAGGTGGTTTTGACCACATTTTAGACATCTAGGGTTTAGATGGCAGTTTTCAGAGCTGTGATTAAAATTGTTGCAGGTGTAACATTGAGTTACACCCCTACCATCATAACCCTCAACTCTGATGCTGAGATAATTTAGAGTTTTAAGATCGAATATTTTGAGATTATCAAGGTTACGGGGGAGGGTGATTAAAAAGATTTTGAGGGGGCGTTTGTTTTTTCTTCCTATTAATTGATTAACTCTATCCGGGGTGAATCCTAGGATTTCTAAATCCTGTTTAATTTCCTCTTGGTTTGTGTTTCTGGGGAGGCCCTTGATAACGACTTTAATGGGGCGTTCTGCTTTTGATTTTATAGTATAAAATTGAAATTTAAGTAATTTAAGGTGTTGTACGGCCATGCGTCTTTCTTCGGCGCTGTCAGTATACAGTTTTAGAAATTCACCCGTTAGGCGGGATCTTATTTTGGGGAATGCTTTCGTTATTGCAGCCATTTGGGCTTTGTAGTTCTTTTCGACGAAAAGCATGATGGGTGGTGGGAGTTGATTTTGTTGAGAATTTTGACTGGCCGAATTGTTCGAGCCATTGGGGTTTTCGTTGGCGACGGGACCTGAGTTTTCGAGGTTGTTAAGGTGAGTGCCTTGCGGCAGTTCAAATTTATTTTGTGACAAATTTATGTCTTCATTATCAGTATTTTCAAGAATTACTTTTCTTGCCGTTTTTCTTTGGGAGGGATATTCGAAGTTGGAAATTTCTTTCCTTTTTCCAGAGTAGTTAGTTTCAGGGGTCGATTTTACAGGGGAATTTAGAGGAGTTTTTTCATGATGGGGGCAGCCAGGGATAATGCAGGGTTCGAATGAGTCAATGTCACTTACCGCCAGTGCCATGGTTTCTTCGATGTCGTGCAGCTCATTGAGTGCTCTGACGTAGAAGGGTTCATCTGGGTGGTGGTCGGGCATCATCATCAGTGCGTCAACGCAGGCCTGCTTGCATCTGCGAAAAGTTTCCATTTTGGCTAGTTGAGCTTTATTAAATTTCAACTGCTCACATGGAGTAATCTGAGGCGAAGGTGTCCTCGTAGCGTTCCGATGCGATTCTGCTAGTTCCAGTTCCATGTCGGTAGGTAGGTTGGCCATTTCCAAGTCGTAAACGTTTTATCAGCAGGGTAGAAAGAGTAGAGGTTAGCTCTGTCGCAAGAGCCCTGAAAAGGGCTGTGGGAGTCAGAAAAGTACGTGCTCAGTCTGTGGCTTCCGAAACGGGAATAATCCTCTGATTGGCTTCATTCAACATCACTCATTACTCTCACTACTGGCTCGGCACAATGAAATTGCACAAACACCTCAGCCCAAAACCCCACCCCCAGTACGGACATTTTTCCCGCACTTTCCCGATCTCGGTTCTTGCTGCAACCCGATTGGGACCGAAGTCATTTCATTAACACAACGCCCACTTAATGGACGCATCAACTTCGATTTTCTAGCTCTTAAAAGAGCTTTTTTAATCTCTTTTAATATAATTTAAATGTTTTTCACCCAGTTAATTTTTAAATATCACAGAACTACTCATATTAAATTTTCTTTTAAATTAATATTTTTCTAAAAAGGGCAATGGTATAATTCTGTACAGCATCTTAAAATTCCAGGATAGGAGATTAGAGTCCGGAAGGACTAAGAGCTCCAACAGTCATCCTAACGACACATTGAGTTTGGGTGCCGAGGCGATCCCAGAGCTCGCTTCGCTATTGGCCGGCTTGCTCTGTTCCTATTGGTCGAGAGTAAGTCTGGTAGAGTTTTAAGTTTTATCCGAAGAAAATTAGGAATTTAGGCGATTAAATTAAAATATTGCGAGGTCTAATAAATGAAGTATTAATATTATATTTTTCTATTTGAGCAATTGCTCGGTTAGTATGATTATCTATGTTATTAAAGAATTTAGTTGCTATTTTTTTGAAAAAAACATTTTAAAGTTTTAAGTTTGAGAGCGAATCTTATATCATCGTTTCTGACATACCACGGAGAGTCCGTGATAATTTTAATAATTTTATTTTGCGCTGATTCCAGCATCTTGACATTAGAATAGGCTGCGTGGCCCCAGATTGGACTTGCATATTGGAGAATTGGTCTGAGAACGAGTTTATAAATAAGCATTTTTTTTCTTAAGGATAAACATGATTTCCGTGCAATTAAGGGGAAAACTTTAGCGACGTAAATATTGAATTTTCTACGTATTTGTATAATGTGTTGTTTAAAAGTGAGTCTTTTATCTAGGATAACTCCTAGGTATTTGGTGCTTTTGGACCAGGGCACGTGCGTGTTGTGTAAATATAATTTTGGTGGTTCTTTTTTAATGTGGTGTGAAAAGAAGACGGCCTCTGTTTTTGCTACATTTAAAGCAATTTTCCAAGTAGAGAACCAGTCTTCTAGTTTGGCTATATGTTTGTGTAAAAAGTGAGTAACGAGTTGTAATTCGTTACTTTGTGCCAGGATCGCCGTGTCGTCGGCAAACATGCAAATCGTGGATTGGCTGGTTCTAGGGATATCATTTACATATATATTGAATAATATTGGCGAGATGGAACTGCCCTGGGGCGTTCCAGCGTTAATTTTCCTGTTAGTCGAATGGATATTATTAACTTTGACCGCGAAGGATCTGTTAGTAAGGAAAGAAGAAATTAATTTAATTAAATGGGGAGGGGTGTTAATTTTGATTAATTTGTAGAGTAGCCCCACATGCCATACTCTATCAAACGCTTTCTGAATATCTAGGAAAACAGCTCCGGTTGATTTCCGGTCGCGAAATCCTGTCTTTATATACTCCACCACCCGCAGGAGCTGGTGTGATGTGGAGAGTCCGGCTTGAAAGCCGTGTTGTTGGGGAATTAATATGTCGTTATCGTTGAGATGTTGACAAAGTTTTTTTTGAATAATTTTCTCAGTAATTTTACTGAGAACAGGTAGTAAGGAAATGGGGCGGAAACTATCTGGGAGAGTAGGGTCTTTCCCAGGTTTTAGGATCGGAATAACCGAAGCTGTTTTCCAAATTTTTGGGAAGTATCCCACTGTTAGAATATTATTTATTATATTTGTCAATTGGAAAATGACCGATCTAGTGAAATGCTTGCACATTTTGTTAGTAATGCCCTCTCGGCCTGGGGCTTTTTTAATTTTAAAATTGTTAATTATTTGAACTATTTCAGAGGGTTTAGTATAGGAAGGTGAATCGTCGAAGTTATTTTCGTTGTTGAAGAACCTAGAAACCAGCCTTATGTGGTTGTTGTCTTGGATTGGGTTTGAAATATTGTTAAGCTGAAATTGGTTTTCTAGCGAGTCCGCTAATGTTTCAGCTTTTTCCTCGTCTGTGTAGGCGATCCCGGTGTTGCCTTTAAGGGCTGAGATGGGGGATCTCTTCTTCTTAAAGCCTTTGGTCGTGCTCCATAGGGAACCATCGACCGTGTCTAAAGAAGCGAGTTTGTCCTCCCATTGTTTTTGAGTGACTGCTTGTATTTTCCTTTTAATCTTGTTTTGTATTCTATTTAGTGTTGTTTTGTCAGCGGGATTTCTTGAGTATTGATAAGTTTTACGTGCTCTATTTCTAATTTTAAAGAGTGTTCTTAAATCGTTATCACTGTAGTAATTATGATTAGGGTGTATTGGTTTAGATGAGTTTTCGTATGCTGTAAGAATTTGATTTGTGAGAGTGGAGACCTGCTTTTCTATTTCCTCTCCCGAGTGTGCTGTGATTGGTTGAAAAGTGGGTGTGTCGGCTAGATGAAAGCGAAATCGTTCCCAGTTAGTGGGAACGTTTCTTGTGGGAAAATTAAATTGTATTGATGTTTGAAAGTTTAAAATGATTGGATTGTGGTCTGAGCTAAGCTCCGGCGACGAAACAATATCGGTAATCCAATATATATTTCTTGTCAGAGCGAAGTCAATTGTAGAGGCGGAGTTATAGCCAAATCGTGTTGGTGTGTTGGGAGCAACAATATCTGTGTCCGTGTTATCAATTAAATTTTTAATCTGTTGCCCCCTGGGGTTGATGTTATAGCAACCCCAGTGTGTATGGTGAGCGTTGTAATCTCCGCATAAAATGGAGGAATGCTCGAGTGCGAAAATTTCCTCCAAGTCGTGAATGCACGCGGAGGGTGTGGTGGTGGGTGGGATGTAGATAGAAGCTATGAGTAATGGGTTTTCTCCCGGTGGGGTGAGGACTACGATCGTAGCTTCAACCGTCCCGAGAGTTGGTGTTGGAATGTGGTGATATTTGAGAGAGGATTTGATGAGAATTGCAGTGCCTCCTGATGGAATATTTTGTGTTTGTCTGTCATTTCTGTAGAGCGTGTAGTTGGGTACCCGTATGGATACACCTGGTCTCAAATGCGTTTCTTGGATAAGGATGATATCGAGGGAGTGCTTATTTATAAAATCACGTAATTCTATGATACGTGATCTAACACCGTTCGCATTCCACGCAGCGATTCTAAGTCAGAAGCGACTAAAAACCATTATGGGATGTTCAGCTTTTTGCCTTCAGAGGCTAAGACACCGAAAAAGATGTCGAGGCGATCTTCGCTAGTTTTCGCATTTTTAAAGGCCTTCCCTGCATCAATAATGCCTGGAAAGTCCTGAAAAAATTTGCGAAATTCCGCCATTGCCGAAATGAATCCTTGGGGGGAGGTGTTTTCCTCTTTTTTATTCGAGTCGGACTTAGAATTGCTATTCTTCGCCGGCTCGTTTTTCTCGGTAGGTGCTGCCATCTGTAGGCTGTTGGAAGTGGCATTTGCGTACGAAAGGTTCGCATTTGCCTTTTTTGCAGTGAAGGTTTTTGGGGCGACCTTATTTCTGTTTTCGGTTGCTGCTCCTTTTTTGGTTTTGATTTTAGGGAAGGCCGGGCAGCTACGCCAGTTTGCCGTGTGGCCGTCAGCGTCACAGTTGATACAATGGGGTGTTTCCAGGCGTTCTTTAATTGGACACTCCCCTGTTCGATGCTCTTTTGAGCATTTTAGGCATCTGGGCTTAATACAACAATTCACAGAACTGTGATTGAAGTAATTGCAGTTATAACACTGCGTAGCTCCAGGCCTTTTCGTGAACGTATCAAGTACGACTGACATATAGCAGCACTTGCTAACATCGTATATGTCAGTAGCT
Source organism: Trichonephila clavipes (assembly GCA_019973935.1). Classification (NCBI taxonomy): domain Eukaryota; kingdom Metazoa; phylum Arthropoda; class Arachnida; order Araneae; family Nephilidae; genus Trichonephila; species Trichonephila clavipes. The sequence continues at coordinate 109,934 of BMAU01002409.1, read as the reverse complement.
CCTTCAACGTGTTTTCTCACTTCCACTAAGAAAATGGGAAGTGGAAATTTATATTTTCGCTGCGTGAGCTGCGAAACCTTCATAACTGGGACTCCTTGTTCCAGTAAATCCGCTTTAATCTCCGCCGTGGCTGTTGATTTAGGGAGACCCTTAATTACCACTTTGAGTGGTCTATCAGCGAGTGCGGGGACAGTATAATATTCTTCCCCTTTGGACTTCAACAGGTTAGTTATTTCCCTGTGCTCGCGCGTCAGTCGTGGATGCCATGATTTTGATGTATTTCCCCGTCAACTTATTAGTTGAGTTGGGGTACATCCTATTAAAAGGCCCTTAAGGACCATATTGTAATTATCCTTATATTTCAGCATTATTGGTTTAATTTTAGGTGGGACGGTTACGTCCTCGTCTATTTTTTCCTCATCATTGCCCGTGGTTTCCGATAAATCTTCCACCATTGGGCTTTCGTTCTGGGGGTCGGCAGCATCATCGAGGACGAGACTGGCGAAAGAATTATTGGTGGGGATGATAGGATCCACCACGGTTTTTTGCTCCTGTTTTTTCTTTTTCGCAGGACTTTTGGTTACTTTTTCGTTCTTATTGTTTTTGTTGTTATTTTGTACCTTGGGATTTTTCTCAAGGATTAAGGTCGCCGGGAGAATTGGAGATTCTGCCGGTCTTTTGTTTTTGTTGCGTAACGAGTTAATCCCGTTCGCCTTTGAGTGGGTGCAGCTTTTTACAGGGCAAGGAAAGAGAACTTTCAACTCACCCATTGTTGTAGCATACTCCAACTCTGTATTGGCCTTCTCTTTAATCAGGGCTGCTAGCTGGGCCGCATCCACTGTATCCTTGTCGAAGGTCTCGATTTCTATTAAGTCCTGGAGGTATTTTATTCTCCGGTCTTTAATTTTAGAAAGTTTTTCCAGATTTTTTATCTGCGCACATTGTGCGTCAGCGGAGGAGTTCGCATTTGCGTTGGCGGCTGGATTCTCCATGCCTAACTTCTTCACTTCATCAACTCTCGGGAATGCAACAAAGTGATGTAAATCGAGAAAATGCGGAATGTTGTGATGGAGGTATTGAATTGATGTGAATTTTGAAAATGGAATGCAACAAAGTGATATATGTGAGTGGTCACAAATGAACTCGCATAAAAATGAATTGTATAGCATATGCTGTGAGACTTTATAGGATAACCGGTCTTATTCTTTAAAATTAAACGAAAGAATTCTTATCCAATAATGAATATGGCTTCTTCCAATTTATTCAAATTAACCAACTAATACAAGATATACAAATAGGGATAGCGATTTAAGATCGATTAATCGAAGAGTCGATTTCTGGGGCAAAAAATCGATTTTTCAAATCCATATGTAGTACTGAATCGATTCAGTAAATTGATATTTCATCCTAGAAAATCGACATTCGATTTTTTTTCTGTTTTGGTAAAAACCATAAAATTATTTACAATTTGTTGAATGTACCATCATTAAACACTATTTATCACAGTCATTTGTGCATCTGAAGCAGGATCCAAAACTTTACTGGCAAGAACAAAAAAAAACTATTTATCATCACGTTCACTCGATAGCCATTGATCCCTGTGAGCTCCTTCTTTTCGATTGCTAGCAACATCACAAGTCATGGGTGGAACTGCTTGGATCCCAGTAGACTTCACAGACTGTTGTTTTTAAAAAGCTTAGATGTTGGGAACTATAAGCTACATTATCTATTTTCTAAACTTTTTTTATGTAAGGAATACATTTAGAAATTAAATGTCTTCTTTTATAACCAATTCTTTGATACAGTATAATTTCCTGATTTTACTGATAAGAGATCGTTTATAATGGTATTTTACTTGTTTTTCATAAAAGGGATTTATATTTACATTGTAAATGCAGAATTGAAAAAAAATCGTTTTTTTATAAATCGATCTTTTAGACCTCGATTTTTTGTGAATCTATTCATCAGGTAATGGATCTTTTTCGGTAAAAATCGCCATCCCTACATACAAATTCGAGCAATATCTTAAAGCAGCGTTTCCTAACACTTTTGGCCAACGTACCACTTGGTTATACTTCATGCTAAATCGTACCACCTTGTAAAAATGGTTTTATTTTGTGAAATTTGTTATTGTGAGTGTGTTTATTTGCATTATACGATTCATATGGTGACCATGTATTCACATCACATAATGAGACGAATTACATTGAAATACGCCTAAACGTTACGCCGGATTATGCACTCTTAGAATTTTAAATTCACTGTAACACACACATACAGTGACTCCCAAAATTGAGAGTACACTTAATTCTGAATTCACCATCGGATCACCAGGTGTAGAAATTAATACATTATGTTAACGCACTTTTGTACATTCAAAATGCATACATTACTCTTCCAAATAACATTAAATGTAAGACATGGAAATTGGTTGAAACAAAAATATGAAGGTTTGAAAGAAAAACTACACCATTTTAATGTCACAAAATTGAGGGTACACTTCTTTAATCACTATGCAAAACTACCAGTAATTTTTTAAATATAAATTTGATAATAGATCTATAATAAAGGAAGGCTTTCAAAGGCTATCTGATAACAAATTTATGTTTGTGATTTGATGTGCAGCGACCTTACAGCTCAACATAACGACTCCAAAACTGAACTGCACTGAATTTATCTGTTATTCTGGTAGCGTGCCTGATTCACAATGTGTTGTAGTTTTTAGAAGTTTACCTCTTAATTGCTCATTTAATCTTTAAAGTTAATAAATGTTTATTGTTATTTAATTCAACCGTGTTGAAGTGAAGAATGCCTAACCACGCAACGCGGCAGTGGTGACCCCTTTTGGACTTAAAAACACGTAAGCTATTCTGTTCTACTGGCGAATGCAATACAAATTCTTCTACTACGGATGATCAGTACGTAGCGAAAGATTTTTTTTCTCCTTCTCCTCAAGGCCACTTGAAGCATCTGCTCGAGATTCGTTTCGCTTCCTGCTTATTCAACAATATGACTAGTGAAACCGTTGAAGTCGCTCGTATTGCGTTGCGGCTGCCACCGTTTTGGAAATCGAACGTTCGTCTATGGATTGCGCAATGCGACCATGCATTCACATTCAGTGGTATCTCCAGTGATGATACTAAGTATTCTGCTTTGGTTGCGAACCTGGATGCTGAAACTCTCTCCTACGTGTCGGACATTTTGTTAAGCCCTCCAAACAGTGACAAATATCACACTCTTTCGCAGCAGCTCATCACCCAATTTAGCGACTCGGAGACTCAAAAAATTAAGAAACTGCTTACTGACCTTCAGCTAGGAGATGAGAAGCCCAGCCACCTGTTGCGAAAAATGAAAGAGCTGTCTAATGGCGAACTCCAGGATGACTTTCTGCAAAGTTTGTGGCTTCAAAGAATGCCACCACATATCCAGACTGTTTTGTCTGCATCCTCAGAGTCTTTGGATAAACTGGCTATCATCGCTGATAAGGTTTCTGAGGTTGTTGGTGCGTCCTCGACTATCTGTGCGGCCAAAACTGTTCCTCCCCCATCCCAGTCATCTTCATGCAGTGCTCAGCCAACCCTGGACTCTCTCGCCAGGCAGATCCAAGAGCTGTCTCTACAAGTTGCTGAACTGACAAGAGAGCGCAATTCCTCTCGCCACCAACGATATAGTTCTGACAGCCGGAGATCACATTCACGCTCTAGGAGTGTCAATAGAGGAAGTGGCATCTGCTACTATCATCGCCGTTATAAAGAGCAGGCCCGCAAGTGTGTTTCGCCTTGTGCATTTGTGCAAAAAACGAGTAAGCTCTGTCATAGCTGGAATGGCAGAGCCCTCGAAACATACCAGCCGGTTATTTTTATTAGACCGCAAGTCTGGCCAGAAATTCCTCATAGACTCTGGAAGTGAAATCTGTGTCATCCAACCTTCTCCAACTATGAATAAATCACCTCAGTCTAACTTCTCCTTATTTGCTGCTAATAATACCAAAATTCCAGCCTATGGTATGGTCCGTAAAGAACTGAACCTGGGTCTGAGGCGACCTTTATCTGGACTTTCATAATTGCTGATGTATCATCTCCTATAATTGGTGCTGATTTTCTAAAGCACTTCAACCTTTTAATCGACCTTAAGAAAAAAAAGGTTGGTGGATGTGGAAACTTCTCTTTTCACTTCTTGTGTTTTTTTTTCAAATATTGTACAGCCCTCAATCCTCACTGTAGATGCAAACATCAGTTTTAAAAACATCTTATCGGAATATCCAGACCTCAGCAACCCTTCTTTAATTTCCAAATCAGCATCACATGGCACAGTCCACCATATTATTACTACTGGCCCACCAGTCACTGCCAGACCTAGAAGGCTACACCCTAAACTGTATGATGCAGTGAAGGTAGAATTTGAATTTCTTCTTGCTCAAGGCATTATTAGACCTTCCAAAAGTCCCTGGAGTTATCCTCTTCATGTTGTGCCCAAATCTGACTCTACAGTTAGACCTGTTGGGGATTACAGGCAGCTGAATTCTGTTACTGAGTTCGACAGCTACCCCATGCCTTATTTGAATGACTTTGCTCATGCACTACATGGCAAGAAGATATTTTCCAAAATAGACATTTTTAAGGCATTCCACCAAATCCCTATAGCTGAGTGTGATATTCCTAAGACAGCTGTAACAACTCCATAAGGTCTTTACGAATATACCCATTTGTGTTTTGGCCTTCTGAATGCACCACAAACCCTTATGCGATTCATGCATGAAGTACTAAGAGGACTTCCTTTTTGTTTTGTCTACTTGGATGATATTTTGTGTTACTCAGAAAATGCTGAGGAGCATCGTTCTCACTTAAGAACTATATTCCAAAGACTGAGCTCATATGGTTTAAAACTAAATTTCTCTAAATGTGTATTTGGTGTGACTAAACTCATTTTCCTTGGCCACCTTATCACTCCTGATGGCATTAAACCATTGCCTGACAAAGTTCAAGCAGTTCTTGATTACAAACAACCAGAGACTGTTGGCTTTCTGAGAAAATTTTTAGGACTGTTAAATTTTTATAGACGTTTCTTGCCCAAAGCAGCTGAACAACAGTATCTTTTAAATGAATTTTTAAAAGGTTCTAAAGGTAAGAAGGACTCAAAGCCTTTAAACTGGTCTTCTGAGGCAATTACAGCATTTCAGAGTTGTAAACAAGCTCTTGCTGATGCTGCACTTCTTGCTCATCCTTCACCTTCTGCCCCGCTTGCTCTTCATGTGGACGCCTCTGATTATGCCATAGGAGGTGCACTTCACCAAGTTGTGGACTCTGAGCTACAGCCATTGGCTTTCTTTTCCAGAAAACTTACTTCATCTGAAAAGTCTTACAGTGCCTACGACCGTGAACTCCTTGCTATCTACTCGGCTATCCGACACTTTCGGTATATGCTGGAAGCTAGAGATTTCACAGTGTTTACTGACCACAAGCCCCTCACTTATGCTTTTAGGCAAAAAAGTGACAAGTGTTCTCCACGGCAGATCCGTCAGCTGGATTTCATCTCTCAGTTCACCACAAATATTGTACACATTCCAGGATCTGACAATATTGCTGCTGATGTTCTCTCTCGTGTTTCTGCAATCACCTTCCCAAGTCAAATTGACTATGACTGTATTTCTGAGACACAACAGACTGATCAGGAGCTTCACACCCTAATAGCATCTGGAACTTCCTTGGAACTCAAAAAGGTAACTTTTCCCAATTCGTCTACTGAAATTATGTGTGATCTATCAACGGGCACAGCCAGACCCTATATCCCAAAACAGCATCGCCAAGATGTTTTCTCTGCTATGCATAATTTATCCCATCCTGGCATTCGTCGATCAGTGCATTTGATGAAGCAGCGTTTTGTTTGGCCATCAATCTCATCAGATGTAGCTAAGTGGGCAAGACACTGCCTAGCTTGCCAAAAATCCAAAATTCATCGTCATACTAGATCACCTCTTTCATCATTTCAAGAACCTTCCCAACGTTTTGATCATGTTCATCTGGATCTCATTGGACCTCTACCTCCATCAAATGGCTACACCTATTGCCTGACAATGATTGACCGTTTTTCAAAATGGCCAGAGGCCCAACCTCTCAAAGACATAACTGCTGAGACTGTGGCTGAGACCTTCTTTTCCTCTTGGGTGTCTCGCTTTGGAACTCCGGCAATTCTCACAACCGACAGGGGCAGGCAGTTTGAGTCCTCGCTCTTCAAAGCTCTTAGCAAACTACTTGGTGTTCAGAAGTGTCGTACAACTGGATACCACCCTCAAGCTAATGGGATGATCGAAGAATTGCACCGCCCATTGAAAAGTGCAATCAAATGCCATGCTACTGAGCGTTGGACAGAAGTACTCCCTATCATCTTACTAGGTCTACGAGCTTCTCTTAAAGAAGATATTCTGTGTACCCCAGCTGAATTAGTTTTTGGAACCACTATTCGACTGCCAGGGGAGATGTTTGACTCTTCCAAGCCAGACGATGATGTTGTGAATTTTGTTTCGAAACTTAAGTCTCACATGCAATCACTTCACCCTAAACCACCAAAACACCATGGCAAACGTCCAGTTTTTATCCATCTAGGACTGTTGGAAGCAACACATGTTTTTCTTCGCCGAGACATGTTACGTCGTCCACTTCAACAACCCTATGATGGCCCTTTCAAAGTCTTACAAAGGAAGGATAAAGTGTTTTTCCTTGACATCAATGGTAAACGGGTATCTGTATCTATTGATAGATGCAAACCTGCCTTCTTTCTTAACACTGAGGACTTGCAACTACCTCAAACCAAGAATGAAACACCTGCTACTGTGGAACCTAATGCAACAGCTTCAACACCTGCTACTGTAGAATCTGATCCAACAGCTTCAACGCCTACCCAGCCATCTACACGTTCTGGTCGCAAAGTTCATCTTCCAACTAGGTATCGTTGACACTGGAAGGGGAGTATGCAGCGACCTTACAGCTCAACATAACGACTCCAAAACTGAACTGAATTGATCTGTTATTCTGGTAGCGTGCCTGATTCACCATGTGTTGTAGTTTTTAGAAGTTTACCTCTTAATTGCTCATTTAATCTTTAAAGTTAATAAATGTTTATTGTTATTTAATTCAACCGTGTTGTAGTGAAGAATGCCTAACCACGCAACGCGGCAGATGTCTTGATTAAAATGGAGAATCGGAAGGAAACGACGATCGAAGAGAGAAAACTTGTTATTAAACTGTCAAATGAAGGTAAATCCCAGCTGAATATTGCTAAAGTAGTTGGACGAAGTATTAACTGTATCCAAAAAATCCTGCAAAAATTTAAGAAGACTGGTATGCAGGCAAATAACGAAAGAAGAGGGAGAAAGAAAATTATGAACTCCATAACCGAGCGAAGAGTTATACATCAAGTGAAGATTGATCCTAAAATTAGTGCTCCTAAAATTGCAGCCAGTACCTCTAATACCTTAGGTCGATCGGTTTCTGCAGAAACGGTACGAAGAGTCCTAAGAAAGGCTGGCTATAATGGTAGAGTAGCTCGAAAAAAGCCCTTAATTGGTAAGAGGAATAGAGTCAAGCGATTGAAATTCGCTAAAGAACACATTTTAAAGCCTCAACAGTTTTGGAACGAAGTCATTTTCAGTGATGAGAGTAAGTTCAACATCTTAGGCAGTGACGGTCGTCGTATGGTGTCGCGTAAACCAAATTCCTCACACCACCCAAAATACACAATTCCTACTGTGAAGCACGGAGGTGGGTCGGTGATGGTTTGGGGGTGTATGGCTACGTCGGGGTTGGGAAAGCTAGTATTCATTGATGGAATCATGCACAAGATGGCTTATCTTAATATTCTGCAAAATAATTTGAAAGAAAGTGCTGATAATTTGGGATATTGGGGTCGAATTTCATATTCCAGCAAGACAATGACCCCAAGCACACTGCGTTTGTTGTAGAAGAATGGCTGCTTTACCATTGTCGGAATCAACTTAATATACTTCCATAGTCTCCCGACTTAAATGTTATCGATCATCTGTGGTCCCACCTTGAGAGATCTGTGCAAAAACATCAAATTACAAGCAAGGAACAATTGAAAACGGTATTGCAAGAAGAATGGCTGAATATTGCTCCCGAGACCACTAGACATCTTGTGGAATCGATGCCTCGGCGATTGGAAGCTGTCATATCAGCAACAGGTTATGCTACTAAATATTAACTCTTTATTATTCATGATTTATGCAGGAAAATAGATGCATGTACTCTCAATTTTGTGGCTATTAATTTCTGTTAATTTTCTTTATAAGTTATTATATGTATGTTTAAACTAAGAAATATTTTGTTTTATCATTCAAAATAATGAATTATGATCTAATAAACGCATCTATGCTTAAAGGTTTTAATTATTTCCCTCATTTAATATAATTTTTTCATTCTAAACATTGATTTCCGTTTTAAAAGTAGGTGTATCCTCAATTTTGGGAGTAACTGTATATATACATATACATAATATATATATATGTGTGTGTGTGTTCACAAAGATTCATTTTTAGTACTATTTTGTCATGTTTCATTTATTAATATATAATAAATGGTTATAATAAAAACACAAAGACAGCTACAGCTACGTTCAATCTGTTTCGATATTTAATTTTTTTAAAAATATATGAAGAAACAGCTCTTTATACTAATTCAATTCTTGTAAAGGGTAATAATAGTTTAAGAGCTTTCTCAAAAAGTGTTTCTTATTCTTTATTAATCCTTAAACAAACAATGAGATTGAATCAAATTCATCGTTTGAATTATATTTGTAAAGTTCTATATATATCACATGATAATTCTATTTAATTTTTTTTATCTTTTATTGATAATGATATAGCTTTTTCTAAATTTTCTTCATAGAGAGAGAGAGAGAGAGAAGGGGTTTGAAATCTAATTATCATTCGTGTTTTTGGCTTTTCGAAAATACTCCATGAAAGAGACAATTTTAATCCTGTTAATTGTGCTATTATATTTTCTTATATATCTTGAGACAGACTAACCTGATTTTCAAACGAAAAAATATTGTTACGAATTTTGTGTAAAATAGTATAAATAATTTGCATTTAGATGTGTAATGCATTTATACTGCTCTATGCTATATTTATTTTATGTTAAAATTCTAATAATAGCAAGCAACGCCTTCCCTTAAGTTATAATGGTGATTAAATGGGAATTTGGCGAAATTTTGGAAGGGTCAAGTTGCATCATTTAGGCGACCACTTTGGCGAATTCGTGACCCTATGGAATCTTCTGGAAATTAATTGAGAAATGAACTAATTTCACGATCTATGACGCAAGTGGATCTTTCTCGAAGAATCCGCGAGGCCAATAAATAAGGGGATGGTAGCCGGAACTGAGTTAGTATTGCTTTGAAAGCGACTTTTGTTGGTAGTCTTGCATTGACCGTAAAGATCGAATAGTGATTAGCTCGACTGTTGAGTAGGAAAAGCGGTGTTATTGAATAATCTAGCATACTTGTATTTTAGACACTGATATTGTGTCTGAGCGCTGTGGAAGGTATCAAGTCCTTCTGATATTTATTCTGCGAATTTTGCAGCTGAATCCTGTATTTCAAGGACGGATTTTCGACAATAAATTCTCATCGCTCTTGAAGAGCTGTTTTGTACTTTGCGAATTATTTGTATAAAATTCGCGAACCCCGATCAACATAACAATATGTAGTTTCTAATACTTCTAATTGCTTTCAATGCACAGTTTCCAAAAATCTAATTTCTTAATCCTACTTTCAATTTTATCATTAACATTAAAGATCGTTATCGAGCTGTTCTGAAGTGTCAAGTTTAAGTTTTTTACTTGCAAAGAAAATCACACCCACACAGATAAATATGCAAGCACCTGAAGCCAATTAAAATCGATTCGATTTCGAAGAAAGATAAAAAAGATTGTCTTAAAAAAGGCCCGTGCTTCTTGTCTAATTTCGAATAAGCGGATTAGCAACTTTCCACGAGACAGTCTTCTTACTTCTGTTTGAAAAAGTAGAGAAGTATGAAGGCTCATGAGAAGTCTTCGCACATAACTTTTAAAAATTCTTGAGATTGTAGAGCTTTTCTTTATAAAGTTAACAATCTTTCTCGCATCTTAGAGAACGAGTTTCAATTCTTTTGGAAGGTGCTTTGTAACTAGATTTTGGCAGTGAAGTGATAGCCTGGTGGTCAAACGATCGGATCGTAGCTCACGTGCCATGAGTTCAAGCCCAATGCCACTAAAAACCCGCTGTATAGGGAAACGATGCACGTTAAATCTGTCGAGAGCTCAAACGTCCTTCCGTTGGTGTGGTGTAGTAGTTAGGAGAGGGGGGTGCCAGCTCAGGTGTCGTCCTCGCCACTTGACCATAGTTAAAAATTACGAGGTCCGTCGTAAGGGCTTAAAAAAGGCAAATCATTGAGCTAATGTCATCCACCTAAATGTGCGATTGATTGATTGATTGAATATTAACGTCGCACTGTTCAGCTACACGAGGGCTTTGGGCGACGGACCACGTATTATATATATATATATATATATATGGTCTTCGTCACCAATATACAAAAATCCATATTTTTTATACTCATCCCAATATTTTTTCTTAACGACTCTTTGAAAAACTTATTACTGCGCTATGTCAGTTTTTTGCACCGAAACATCAAACTTGCGATTTGTAGAACGCGGCAATACATCACGGTTTGAGTTTTGCTTCAGATTTACGCATGTTCCGGTTCTTAGGCACTGATTCATGGCTTATTAAAAAAGAGTGAATCGATGCAAGAATCAATGAATTTTACGAAACAAAGGCGATACAATCACTAACCTATTACTTATAAGCGGCGTGAAGTGAACGAGAGTGCAGCGTCATCACAACTTTTAAAACTATCTGAATATTCTATCTTTTAGTCGTTTCTAAACTAAAAAAAAAATATATTTTTGTGGTTTTCTCATGCCAGCATACTACTGTTTATTTACATTCTACCGCTAAAAATTTCTCTTGCAAAAATTTGCCATTCATCAACATACAAAAAAACTTTTTTAAAACTTCGATAATTGCTGGAAACCACTGCCGCGATATCGAGACATAACGCGTAGAGTCTAAAAAGTAGCACCTTTTGCCGATTGGGCTATTTTTATTCTAAAAACTGCATTCTGTTAACTGTAAAATTAACATAGAAATCTATGTTTTTTTTTCAGTGTTGCCCGGTACTCTTTTTTGTCTATGTAGATGCTGTCCTCGCTAAGTGATATCCGTGAAAAAAATTGTTATAGAGTAATCCTTAGAGTGATTATTACTTCTACCTGCATTGCTGTAACCAAGTGAGTTCACCAATAATAAACAAGCTCACAGACATTCAATTTTAAACCAAGCAAAAATATAAATAAATTGAACAAAAATTTAGAAAATGTAAAAGATAATTTAAAATGCTAATCACAATAATTTCAGTGTAGGATTTTCAGTCAGTAAATGAAAAGAAATAATCAACACTTTTAAAATTCGTAGGTAAACAAACGTATCTATGTATGTATGCAGGTATAAAAGATTGTAGCCCAATTTTCTCACGAATCACAAGACGCAGAATCTCGCCGAAGGTACCAAAATTTCGGGAATGATCCGAGAAATCCGTTTTGGCCATTTATATTCCGTTATTCCAATTAGTTAAAAAGATATTAATTAAAACCCTTAAAACGCATAATTAGTACCCTTTTGAACCACCAGGGGAACATTCGGAACATCTTTTTTTTCCAGACGTTTTTAAAACACAATCTAATTTTTTTCAACAGACTCACACAAAAAATAATTACAGATTCGGAAAGATAATTTATTTCGCCACGATATGCTATAATTTATTTTACAAAATAATTATATTTTGTATTTTTTATGATTTTTTAAAAATGAGTCGAAATCGATACGTTTTTATGAATACGATTTCTAAATGGTTCCGCTAGCACTTTCTTTCCGTTAATAAAAAAAATATTTTACACTAAAAGAATTCATGCTTTTCTCTTTTACAATCTGTCATTTAAAAAAATTTAATGTCAAAAACTGTTTTTTTTTCGATTCTTCAAAAAATACTCAAAATTTTATTTAAATACTTAATAACTTTTTTATTTATAGAAATAATCTCACGAAACTTTTTTTTCCGCGTGTAGAACAATATTATACGTAATCTGTACAAAGATTGATAAAATATCTTAAAAATTACGGTTAAAAAAATGTGCTTTCCAATTTATTAAAAAATGATGAACGTTTTTTGTTTTACTCAGCATCAAAATCGTTTTTTATTTATTGCTTCACATTAATAACTTTTTAATTCTAACGCAATATTGTTTTTTATATAAGTCATACATCGAAATTCGAATCTATATCTTATCTGTGAGAAGGAGAGGAAGATAGAACAATAATTTTACGCTAAAAAAACCGTGTTCGGACTATAGAGAGGGGAAAGAAACCTGTCTTAAATCAAAAATAAGTGGAAGGGAACAAATTTCGAAAAAGAAAAAATTTTTTTGACAAAATTTTAGAAATCACTCACATTGTGCGCGTACAAGCACACACACAGAAATGCTAGTGTCACGAGGAAAAGAGAAAGCCCGATCAATGCCGGGCTAAGCGGTATGGGGGTTGGAAGTCATTTTCAAAATGAGTATTAGAAGTTCTGATTTTGTGAAAGAAAAGGAAAATTTATAAAAGTAGAGATATAGCCCGTGCAACGCCGGGCCATGCAGCTAGTTACATATAACTCAACAAAAGGACTTGTGAGAACTACAGGGGCGACGACATGTCAAGTTACTGATGCCTAAAGGCTAAATTTAAAAGCGCACTCCAAAGAAAAAGATATCGATTGTGTGTGTGCTGGATTTTCGATTATCGACTGTACATATTTAGCGTATAATATTATTAATTAAAATAATTTTTATGAATTAAAGGAAAAAAGAAAGGAAAAAAGGATGAATAAAAAAAACCTGCCTTCTAGCAGAAGCTATAATTAACAAGATTTAAACTTCCCTACTCTTATTTATCGTAATCTTAATTTCCCCACCTAAATAGTTTAAAACCCTCTCATTATTATTTTTCGAATTCACCTTCTATTCTTATTTTTTCTTAAAGTTTTTTCCTATTTCAAAGTACATGATTAAAAGCTCACTGCCATCCTCCAATCAATGATCACCTCCATAGCCGATGTCTCCTGCACTCCCATTGGACCTCCTCTTCAAACACAAGTTTCTAACACCACGAACATCAGAGTACCAGGTAGAAGTTTGAAGGCTGCTGGCGCAGCCTAGACACCTTTTGACAAAAGCAACCATTCATTTAAGTCAGTGCTTCTCAAACTTTCAATACTGGCGCCCACCTTTTCGATCACAATTTTTATCGCACCCCCTTATACATTAATAATGTACTGAATGCAATAACAATGAACTTTCATACTAAAGCTACAATAGGCGATCTTAATTATAAACCATACAAATTAGTAACATAAGTATTAAATTTTGTATACTACTTTCAGTAATAAATAAATAAAATAATAGGATAAATATTATGTGTGTTATTTTTCCTTTCTCTAATTTTTAAACTGAACATATTGCAAAATGCGGTGGCTGCTTAGAAGACAAAATATAGATATCTGCTAAATATAGAAAAATAACTCAGAAAGAGGATTTCTAATCGTAAGCATTCCTTATAAAAACTTTGCTTTGCAAGACAAGCCCATGGAAGTCCGTTAATACTTATTAAACTTGTTCTTAATTTAGTATTAATTAATTAGTTATATAAACTACTATGGAGCACAGATACATTAAAAGTATTCCGGCTGAAGTACCCACTTGCCCGAATTCATTTATAAGAAAATAAAACATTATTGAAATAATCGCTGAATTTTGTAAGGAGAGTAAAGCCAAGGGCACGACAATGTTTACAAAAATATAAAATGATTTTTTTAAATGATTGCTCAAAGTATAATTAGTTTAAAGCGAACTATAATTTTAAGCCTTACAGAATTATCATTTAGAATTGATGTTGAATAATGAACAATAATATAAAATTCAGATGAAGAATAATTGTATTATTTTTAATATTTAAAGCGAAAAGACTTCAACATGTTTTAACCCTGGAGCAGGCACGCACTCGATACTAATGTTCCAACGGGGTTATTGAGTCACCCCAATCCTTTTTTTTTATAATTATTTTTATAGTACACAAAAAAAAATCGTAATTCCAGTGAATAATTTAATTATGAGAAAATATACTTATACCTACTTTCAAGGACTTTTCAATGTTTCTTTGGGAACAAATAAACAGTTTTGTCAGAATTAATGATTTCGTAATCTATGTGTCCCGTGTGACCACCTCCAGGTAAAAAGTGTATTCATTATCATAATATATGTAGGATCCAATCGTCAGCAGACAACGCAGTCTTCGCGCGCAGGCGCAGCTAAGTGAAACTGAAACAAAAACTTTGAACTATTGAAAGAGAGAAAAAGACTGAGGTGCGCGAGCAGGCGTTACCGGCGTCACATCATGGAAACCTATCTGTTAGAATAGCTACCTTTTTAATTAATTTTTGTTAAGTTTGAAATAAACCAAAAGAAAGACAAATGTCTTGGACCCCTTGTTGTCTCCCACAAATTATGGGGGTTCGGCCGGGATCGATAAAATTTCGATTTTGATCAAAGTTTGGAACGTGAAAAAAAAAGCGTCCGTGGAGGAGACGCGCCGCCATTTTTTGGAAACTTCGTTCAACCTGTGTAGAGGTTGAATTTTTCGTTTGAACCCAGCGTGAATATTCCGCCTGTGTAGAGGCCGGAACTATTGCAAGAATTATTTTTCGTCTAACAATATAACCTGTGTAGAGGTTGAATTTTTCATTCGAATCCTGAATATTCCGCCTGTGTAGAGGTTGGAACTATTATCTGTTCAAGAACTGTTTTTCGTCTAACAATATAACCTGTGTAGAGGTTGAATTCTTCATTCGAACCCAGTGTGAATATTCCGCCTGTGTAGAGGCCGGAACTATTGAAACAATTTCAAGAACTATATTTCATCTAACGATATAACCTGCGAAGAGGTTGTGTTGTGAAATCAGTGGAATCAACATGACGTTACGATCACTTTGTTGCATTCAATTCAACTTATATGGCTAAGGAGACGCCGAGCAGTTCAGACGTTCGAGTCTGAGCTCCCTATTTTATGATCACTACTTAGAGAGAGCACGTAAAGTCCTTTGTAGCCCTTTTCAGGGCTTTTATATCAAGGGGGTTGCCTCTAACGATACGATAGTTTTGACGATCCGTTTTTAAGGGAAATGACCGACCATGCGAACGGGAATTCCTCCCGTGACCCTGATGCTGTCACACGCCCGGAGAAGATAGACTCTCTCCCGCCAAACGTGCATTGCGCACGCATACGAACTTTACAAAAACTAATCAGATATGCTGAAACACGCATCCGCTACCAGCAAGAACTGATAGACATCGAGACTTTCGACCAGAGAGATACCGATGCTGCGCAACTACAATCATATATCCATGCCAAAGGGGCAACGGAGCTTGACTACAACATGAAATTGGGTGAGTTGAAGCTTCTCTTTCCTTGCCCAGTCAAAAACTGCAATCATAACACCACAAACGGGCTTAATGCTACCCGTCTTAGGAAAAGAGCGGCAGAATCCTGCATTCGTCCCGCTACTTTTAACCCCAATACTAAGGAGACTAACTCCAACTCAAAAATGCCTAAAACTAATGATAAAAATACCAGCAATAATACCACAGAGATAATCAATCGAAAAGAGCTGCCCGAAAATTCCATTCCGGTAAATAACCCCTTCTCGGTCCTCACAATCGACGACAACGATATGGAAGTCGCCGGCTCAGTAGAAAACAGAGACATCGCCCAACCCAAAGTAAAGCCCATTATGCTTAAATTCAAAAAGAATTTTAATCGAATCCTGCAACATCTAAACCGCAAATACCCGGATTCAATAAACAAGCTTACCGGCGAATACATTAAAATCACCGCCGCTAATATTGATCAGCACGGTGAAATCACCAACGAACTAAAAGAGAAAGGAGAGGAGTTCTATGCAGTTCCCAACCCCGGAGATAGACCACTAAAAATGGTCCTGAAAGGCCTCCCCTCAAACACTGATATCGATGATATCAAGTACGACCTGGCAAACCAAGGTCTGCCCGTTATTAAAGTTGCGCAGCTGACGCAACGTAAATCCAAATTCCCTCTTCCCCTTTTTCTCGTTAAGGTCAGAAAAAACGTTCCGGACAGTCGGGACATACGCGATATTAGCACTTGCTGCTATATGTCCATTACTTGGGATTCGTTCCGCAGAAGACCAGGCCCATCGCAGTGCTACAACTGCAACTACTTCCATCATAGTTCGCCTAATTGCTCTATTAAAACCAGATGTCTGAAGTGCGGCCAGGAACATCGGACAAGCGACTGTCCGATCACAGAAAAAATTGAAAACCCTAAATGCATAAATTGCAACGCCACAGGTCATATGGCAAACTGGAGCCAATGCCCAAAATTCCCCAAAACCACGCCCAAAAAGGGTGACGCTCAAAACGATAGAAATAAAAATAACATCAACGAAAATAGGCCCACCTTTAACTCAAATAAAACCACCCCAACCATCATCTACGCAAATGCTGCCAAAAGTGAACAACAGATGGCAGCACGAAAACCTGTTTCTGAGCCGGCGACAAACTCTTCTGAGTCCAACACCGAGCCTAACATTCAAAACTCCGCCCCTTGCTCGGATATCTTCCTAGCAATCCGCGAGTTCCGAAACTTCTTCGGAAAACACCCCGAACTTATAACCATTGGGAAAGCCCTGAGAAACGCCTCTTTTGAGGAAGAAAAAATGGATATCTTTTACGAGGCAATGGCCTCAACCTCTAACAACCAATTATGAACTTAGGCCGCTTTGGACTCAGAATTGCCTCCTGGAACGCCAACGGCGTTTCATCCCGTAAACTAGAATTAATTAACTTTATAAATAAGCACTCCCTTGATTTAATCCTCATATAAGAAACACATCTGAGACCAGGTGTAAATTTTAAAATCCCTAACTTTACAACGTACAGAAACGACAGATCCCAGCCACATACTCATGCATCCGGTGGTACTGCTATCCTAGTCAAATCCTCTCTCAAACACCATCTCATTCCAACACCACAGCTCGGGTGGTGGAAGCAACCTCGGTTGTTCTTACACCCCGAACGACGACCCACTACTTTTAGCCTCAATTTACATTCCACCAACCACCAACCCAGCCACAGCTATCAGCGACCTGGAAGTGATTTTCCCTAGGACACTCTTCCATCCTGTGCGGAGACTATAATGCCCACCATACAGACTGGGGCTGTATTTCTAATAATCAAAGAGGCCTTCTCTTAAGAAATTTCACAGAGGACACGGACACTGATATACTAGCCCCACCTACACCAACACGTTTTGGCTATAACTCCGCCTCCACAATAGACTTCGCTCTGACGAGACATTTCCACTGGAGAACCAGTATAAATTCCGTCTCAGAGCTCAGCTCCGATCATAACCCCATCATCCTAAACTTCAAAACTTCTATTAAATTTGATTTCCCAACCCGTACAGTCACTACGGATTGGAACCTTTTTAGACACACCCTCAAAACTAACACATCATTCCAACCAATCACAGCACACTCGAGAGAGGAAATCGAGAAGCTTACCGCCGACATCCCCTCCAACATATTACACGCATACGATCTCTCATCCAAACCTATCCAAAACAAAAACAAAACATATATCGACAGTGATCTTAAATCACTCTTCAAACAAAGAAATCGAGCCAGGAAAACCTGGCAATTCACGAGAGATCCCAACGACAAAACCATCCTAAACAGACTTCAAAATAAAATACACAGGAAAGTAAACGCTCTAACACAAAAACAATGGGAGGACAAACTCACTTCTCTAGATCCCGAGGACGGTTCCCTTTGGAACATGGCCAAAGGATTTAGAAAGAAGAGATCCCCCATCTCGGCACTGACAGGCCCCACCGGAATTGCTTACACAGACACTCAAAAAGCCGAGACTCTAGCAAATGCGCTAGAAGATCAATTTCAACTCAACAATATTCAAAATCCTGATACAGACAATCAACACATGAGGCTTGTTGATAGCTTCTTTATCAACGACAATAACTTCGACGACATCCCCATTAGCACTAAACCCTCTGAACTTCTACAATATATTAAAAAATTAAAAATTAAAAAAGCCCCTGGCAGAGACAAAATAACTAACAAAATGGTTCTAAACTTTCCCATATCTGTCATCTTTCAACTCACTAACCTCATTAACAAGATCCTGCACTCTGGTCACTTCCCACAAGCATGGAAAACAGCCACAGTCATACCGATCCTCAAACCCGGCAAAGACCCCACGTTGGCGACATCCCATCGCCCTATATCACTCCTACCTGTCCTCAGCAAACTCGCTGAGAGAATAATCCTAAACAGGCTCAATGACCACCTACAGCAAAACGACATCCTCATACCCCAACAGCACGGTTTCCGTGCCAATCTTTCCACATCGCACCAACTTCTGCGTATGGTTGAATATGTCAAAACCGGATTTGCGGAAAACAAGTCAACTGGGGCTGTTTTCCTCGATATACAGAAAGCTTTCAACAGAGTCTGGCACTATGGCCTACTCTATAAACTCATCCGTACTAACACACCCCCTACTTAATTAAAATTATCAAATCCTTCCTAGAAAATAGGAACTTCTCGGTCCTTGTCAACCATTCATACTCTCCTCTCAAAAACATTTCTGCCGGCGTGCCACAAAGCGCGTTACTCTCTCCAACTCTATTTAACATCTACGTCAATGATATCCCTAGAACAAGCTTCTCGACTATCTGCCTTTACGCGGACGACACAGCAATTCTGGTGCAAAACGCAAACCTTCAAATACTAGCACATCAACTACACAAACACTTGGCGAGACTGAAACACTGGCTCTCCACCTGGAAAACCGCACTGAATGTCGAAAAAACGGAGGCAGTCTTCTTTTCTCGCAACATTAAGAAAAAACCACCTAACATATACATCCAAAACAAACACATCCCCTGGTCTCAAAGCACCAAATACCTGGGTGTTACCCTTGATAAAAGACTCACTTTCCGACAACACCTTATACAACTTAGAAAAAACTTCAGAATTTCCGTGGCTAAAATCTACCCCCTAATTTCCCGGAATTCCTTTTTATCTCTCAGAAACAAATTGCTTATTTATATGCAAATTTTAAGACCCACCCTGATTTACGCCTGCCCAATCTGGGGTCATGCAGCCCACTCTAATATAAATCAAATTGAAATGGCCCAAAACTTAATCCTACGAACCATCACCAAAGCAGACTGGTACATACGAAATGCGGACATCAGATCTGCTCTAAATATCAAAACTCTAAAAGAAGTAATCAAGAAAATAGCAACTAAATTCTTCAACAATATAGACGCCCATGACAATAGAGCAATTCTCCGTATAGAAAAATACCCAATAAACCCCCTCTTTAATCGCCCAAGAAATATTCTTGCAAATTCATAACTTCAAAAATTTTTTCAATCTTCCCTACCATCCTCTTCAGGCAGACTCTCTCTCCTCCAATAGGAGCAGAGCGAGCTGACCAATCCCGACCGCTGCTCTCATAGCAGTTTTTCACTTCAAAGTCTCGTACATCCACCCCGCCCACCCCGAGTGGCTGCATCCCGATTGGCCGAGCCTAAATCACTCTAATGTTCCAAAACCCCCGATTTTTCGCGCAGCTCCCAGACGGCCCTCGCAGGTGTTACGGCTCGCCGCATCGCCTGTGTCAGGCACATTCTCACTCAATCTCATAATAAATTTGCCATATCAATTTAAAAATTCTAATCTTCACTTATACACCCTATACCTCCCCCACCACAAGTAACTCTCCCCCACAAGTGTTTTCCACTTTCTAATGAAAAAAAAATTCAATACTTTAATGCAGTTCTGGGCTAAGGTAAAGTAGAAACAAAGCTCACCCACAGTTCCAAAGATAGGAGGTGAAGTTTCCCTGCGGGAAACAAGTACTCCGACAACATTTCCACGTATGGAATCAACATTTTTCTTCAATTATTGGATACATCGTACGTGCGAGCAACAAGGGAGCTAGAAAAAAAAAGGTAGGATCTTTCCATATTTTTTTCTAAAATGTATAAAAACGCTCTTAAAGAGGATCTCATAAGAGTTGTTGAGGATCTAGACGGTACTGTGGAGAGTACGGACACCATAGCTAAACTAAAGACTAAAATTGAGAAGAGTAGTACATTTGAAAGTGATCCAGATTTCGTTAAAACTTTAATTAAAAACTGTATAGATGAGAGGGTATCGCGAAACGAAAGGGATTTAGAAAAACAGAAAATTGAGCTAGCGAAACTTCAGTTAGCACAATTAGAAAAAGAAGTCGAACTTCAAACGGCTAAAAATGAAGCATT
Organism: Trichonephila clavipes; assembly: GCA_019973935.1. Classification (NCBI taxonomy): domain Eukaryota; kingdom Metazoa; phylum Arthropoda; class Arachnida; order Araneae; family Nephilidae; genus Trichonephila; species Trichonephila clavipes. The sequence continues at coordinate 89,396 of BMAU01002409.1, read as the reverse complement.
AAGTTTAAATCCTGCAGCTAAAGTCGAAGAGAAACAGTTCGAAACAAACATAGAAAATATGATCAAAAGCATTAAAACTTTATCTCTTCCTGTTCCCACCAGATCTGAAAATTTTAATCTGTTCTTCCAATCATTAGAACGCGCATTTTTAACCAAGAAAATAAATGACGAATATAAATCTGAGATTTTAATAAATCTTCTGGGCGAAAGAGCTCATAATGTCTTATTGTATATTAAAAAGGAGGAATTAAATGACTATGTGAAAAACTAAAATCTATAGTACTCAGAGAATTCCAATTAACCCCTCGCGAGTGTTTAAACTCATTTAAAAATGCTGTAAAATCATCAGGCGAGACATACATCCAATTTGCTGCAAGAGTGACGGCAAACTTCCAATATATTATTGTTCGTTAAGAAAAGTTAATTCCTTTGAATCTCTATGTGATCTTATAATTTCTGATAAATTATTTGAAACTTTAAATAAGGAAACCGCAACTCATATTGGCATTCGAGAAGCAGAAGATTGGTTTAGGCCTATTGATTTAGCTAAAGAGTGCGATATTTATATTTCATCTAGAAGCGGATCACGTAAGGAAACTCTTATTGCTTGTGGATATACCGAAGACCCCTTTAAAAATCGACCACGAAACTATAAACCAAAGATTAGAGATAACTATCCCCAATATCTTGAAAGACAAAATAAAAATTGCTATATACATATATATGCGGTGATTCATCTCATTACGCAAGAGATTGTGAGAAGCGTTTTAAGCCTAAAGAATCTAACGGCCACATCCATAATAGAAAAAACGCGAATATACTTTGAAAGTCAAGAGCGAAAAACAAAAAAAGCGATGAGTTCGCACAGCTCCAATATGTAAACATTTTTGTTGAAAATCAGCCCGTAACAGCCTTGATTGATTCAGGTTGCCAGATCCCAGTTCTAAATTATTCACTAATTAGAGTGAACAAACCTTCCGAAGAAATAATAACATTAAGCTCATGTTTTGGCGAACAGCGTATGGTAGAAGTTAAGCCGATAAATATTTCTCTTAATCAACACTCTCCCAATTTAAGTGTTCGAACGGCAATATCACCGACCTTGACCGAAGAATTTATTATACATCCCAGTGTATAAACTGAAATAAAGAAACTAAGCCACGCAAAGAGCGATGTTTTAGTGAATGAAAGTGAATCCTCTTTAGGTGCTGTTTCTGTTTCAAATGTGATAGAAAACTCTAGTTATGATTTGTCACATGTTAAAAACTTTAATATTAGAAATGATTTGAGTTCTCTAATTAAGAATTAAAAACGTAATAAAATTAAGAGTACTAAGTTAAAAATGAATATTATATTAAAAGATGATATTCCTGTGTGTCAGAGAGCCAGACGTTTATCTTGTTCTGAGAAATTACAGGTAAACGATCAAATTGATGATTGGTTACAACAAGATATTATAAAAAAAAGTTTGCGATTATTGTTCTGATATAGTATTGTGTAAGAAAGTCAATGGTGCCATGAAAACGAGTTCCGTGAGCTTCAACTCCCGATCACCCACCCCTTCACCTATGAAGACTAAACATAGTCGGTTTGCGATGCTCCGAAGACTCTTCGAGCCCTGGCAGTGGAAACGGAAGAAAAAGAGTGATCGTTTTGAACGGACGTCCAGAACTCTAGAGAGAAAAAAAAGATGCGTTCAACCAAAGGAGAGCTTGTTAGGAAGGGCGTTCTTATGCCTGTGAAACACAATGTTTCCCTGTTGAACCTTCCGGATGTCGAAGAGGTGCCTTCACATGATGGAGAAACTGTCTAGTTCAGCAAAATTATGATGTGTTAAATATTTGTGTATTTGTTGTATAGTCCTTGTCTGTTCCGTCTTTTTTGTATGTTTCAGATTCTCCTCTGGTCTCCATGGAAGTACCGCTGCGGACAGCGTACAGTCAGGCTGGCCGGTTGTAGGATCCAATCGTCAGCAGACAACGCAGTCTTCGAGCGCAGGCGCAGCTAAGTGAAACTGAAACAAAAACTTTGAACTATTGAAAGAGAGAAAAAGACTGAGGTGCGCGAGCAGGCGTTACCGTCGTCACATCATGGAAACCTATCTGTTAGAATAGCTACCTTTTTAATTAATTTTTGTTAAGTTTGAAATAAACCAAAAGAAAGACAAATGTCTTGGACCCCTTGTTGTCTCCCACATATATATGTTAATAATAAAAAATTTTGTAAAACGTTTTTCGTTTAGCTTTATATATATATTTATTTTAAAATATATATATATATATATATATATATATATATATATATATATACACTCCGTGGTTTTCCAAATATCATAAAACTCTTTTCATGGAAAAAAGCGCAACAGAGAAATACATTACTTACAACTTCCCTAAATGAGAAACAAACACATAAGAGAGGGGTCATAACTAACTGTACCAATAACTTAGAAGGTCAAACAGATTACAGCTATAATGTGCAGTATTTCAAAAATGATGACAGTAATGAATTTTTTATGTTCCTAAATTTTTTCGATTTTGGGTACAGGATTTGTTTTTTCTCTGAATGAGTAGTATGTTAGAATTAAAAAGGAAGCGTCATAAAAAAATCTCTCATCATGGGATTATAGCAAATCAAATAAAAGTTTTTTTGTTTGGTTATAGGATCAAAGATAGCTAATTAGGTATTGAAGAAGTTTTTATTTTTGATGACTTATAATATCGCGCGCGTGCGCCTATAAATTATATCACAGTAAAAGTGCATTTTCTGTAATGTTTGAAAGCATTTTGTTTTAATTCAATCCAGTAAATTAAGTATTTTAAAATCTTTTATTTTCGATATGCTCGCGCCCCACTCGTAAGGTTATCGCGCCCCCGGGGGTGCGCCCCACAGTTTGAGAAACACTGATTTAAGTATATACTAGCAAACATAACTAACACCTTACAAAAGTATTACAGGCCTGCGAACAACGTTTTCTTAGAAAATGTACATCGAGTACGAAAATTTTACATTTTGAGAAAATCCCGTTTTATTGTAAAACTACTTTTCCATCACAACATTCTTCACCCAAACCTATTTAATTTACATTTTTCAGTACTTAAAAGTATTCACTTTCCCTTTTAAGAATTTTTTCTTTGAAAATCTTTTTTTTTTTTGTCAGCAAAAATTTTTTGCTTTTAACAATATATGTTTGTCCAGACATAACAATTCTTATTTCATGTATTCACACAACGGATTGTTAACTTTTCATAACATTTGTGGTTTTTATACATTACCAATATTACATGCTGATACTACATAAATATTTACCTATTTCTAGAACTTATATTGGCATAAATACTTTATCTGGTAAATAAGAACATATCACTTACATTACTTTGTGTGTAGATGATGTTTACTACTAAATAAAACTTGTTTAATAATTCTTTATTTGATATATATTTCTATAATAAGGTCTCACAGCCTACATAACAAGAACAAGTAAACGGTTTTTATCAAGGAATGTCTCCCTAAGCAATTCTGCTTTTCGAAATGTACACCACTTATCAGCGTTTGATGATCTATTTGCATCGCTTAGCAATTCATAGCATATATTCACTGAGCATTAATTTCATAATTTTTTTGAATTATAATCAAACTATTTTGACATAAAAAGAATATCATCTTTACAGGAAAGTCATTTTGAATGAAAAGGTGAAGACCTTTAGCAATGTTAATTACACATTGAGTAACAATCTCTCTCTAAGTTTTGTTTTTTGATAGTTCCAACATTTCACAGCTTCGAGAAACACAGATTAAAATATTAATGTTCTCAATTTCATTTCTAAAAATAAACTTCACTTGAATATGAAACACAATCATAATTACAACTTTCTTTTCACAGTAAGATAAATTAATTATATCTGTTCGTGAGTGTCACGAGTTTAAATAATTTGACGGACCAAGTTTTTCCAACTAAAATTTTAATAAAAACAAAAAGGTAACATAAGTTATTGTGGGTTTCGATGTGTGTAAAGTAGTTATTACCCACGTCAGCAATCAAACTGAAAATCTTCAGCTTCTCCGAATATATCATCCGGATGGCAGGTGCGCACGCAGGCATCTTCACGCATACGTCATACTCGCAGTCATCATTACGCAGGCGTCAACATCCCGCCCGGCCTTGCTATGTCCACATGCAATTTTTGTATCTTAACATAAAATAAGCAAACATTTTAAACATGAATTAATACTAATAAATATTAAGTGAATATATAATTGAATATCAACTTTCAGCAGAGAATTAGCTTAAGTTCTCAAATAATAAAATACATAATACAAAGAAAATTGTAATATATAGTAAGTAATTTGATACATGAGACAATATCAAAAATTCTAACAATAAATTCCAAGTTAATAATATCATAGATAACCAATCACATTTAATTTTCAATAGGCAGTATGCTCAACCTATTGATAGACCTTTTATAAATACCTTTACCAGTTTTAATACATGTATATTTTAAAAACACGTCCCAATAACCATTTACAAGGAGGAAAATTTTCTTCTCTTATTAAAACCATATCTCCCACACACACACACAATTTGAGATTTTCTTTATTATAACAATCCATTTCTTTTGTTGTAGCAGACTATTTAAATATGAAAGGCTCCACCTTTTCCAGATCGTTTGAACTGATTTAGTTATTCTCTGCCAAACATTTAAACGATTTGATTCGCATTGCAACAGAGACGGTTCCACTATAGCTGTGATCGGTCTCCCGATTAAAAAGTGAGCTGGGGTTAAACCCTCCAAATCATCTACGTCAGATGAAAGTGGTGTAAGAGGTCGAGAGTTTAAAAGTGCTTCAATTTGCGTTATTAAAATCAATAATTCTTCATAACTAAATTTTGAGTTTCCTGTGAAACACGTTTAAAATGATATTTTAAAGATTTTATATTAGCCTCCCATAGACCTCCCCAGTTTGGGCTTCTAGGGAGAATAAATGACCATTCAATGCCTTCTTCTGCGAAAAATGCAAATAAAGACTCTTCTCTATCTCTTACTAATTTAGACAAAGCTTTTATATCTCGATTAGCGCCTAGCATGTTAGTACCATTATCCGAAAATATTTTATGACACTTACCCCTTCTTGAAATAAATCTTTTCAATGCAGCATTTAAAGCTTGCGAAGTTAAGTCACTGATTATCTCTAAGTGAATGGCTTTTGTTACAAGGCAAATAAATATACAAACATAAACTTTAATTTCAGGACCTTTCCTCTGATATTTATTTTTGATAAAGAAGGGTCCACACAAATCAATTCCAGTTGAATTAAAGACCTTATCAGGAGTTATTCTTTCTTTTGGCAAATCGCCCATTTTTTAGAACAAATTTTAGGATTAAATTTAAAGCAAATTACACAGTTATGCACAACTTTTCTGCAAATATTTCGCCCGGGAATTGACCAATATTTAATTCTAACCTGATAAAATAAATGTTGGGGCCCCAAGATGAAAATATTTTTCATGGTAGTATTTAACAATAATTTCAGTTAGTTTACTTTTCACAGGAAGCAATATAGGATGTTTACTCGAATAAGAAAGTCGAGAGTGTTTCAGTCTTCCACCTACTCGAATGATTTCCTTATCTAAAAATGGGGATAAATTTAAAATTTTACTTTTATTACAAAAGTCATCACCATTTGGCATAGCTCTAATTTCCGTATAGAACGAGACAAGCTGTATTTGTATCATTAAATAAATTTCTGCTTCCTCCATCTCATCTGAAGTAAGAGGGTCCCCTTTTCTTGTTAGTTGGATTTCTAAATGTTAAATATAAACCTGCAAAGAAAACGTAACACTCGAACGATAGTTAGAAACCTATTACTACGAGAAAGTAAATGATAAAAAAATGTTTGATTAAATTTAAAGTCAATACAGTATGTTCTTTAGAGTCCTTGGATTTTAGTTCAGGCAAATAATCTACTTCATTCAGTTCCGGGCACTCAGAGACAGTTTCTGAGAGTTCGTCAGTTCTTAGGAAGGGTCGACCATTCCACCACTTGTTGTTGGAAATAAGTGTATCAACACTAAGTCCCCTCGACAAGAAATCTGAGGGATTGTCTTGTCCTGAGCAATGAAACCAAGTATCATGATCAGTTAACTTGGAGATCTCCTGCACTTTGTTAGCCACGAATTGTTTCCATCTTTTAGAAGAGCCTTTAATCCAGAATTGGACTATTTTGGAGTCTGTCCAGTAGAACACTTTGCACTCCTTTTTCTTGCGGACAATTTCTTGCACCCTTGAACTCAATCGAGCTGCTACTAAAGCTCCCAAGAGCTCAAGTCGAGGCAAAGTAACTGCTTTCAGGGGTGCCACCCTCGTTTTTGAAGTGATGAGATTTATACGAGCACTTCATTTTGTTTTCTTACTTTCACGTAAGCTGCTGCTCCATAAGCGAGTTTAGAGGCATCGCAGAATATGTGAATTTCAATGAGATCACTTACCTCATCATTCGTTGAATCAAGAACTAACCTTGGAATTCTAAGATAATCTAATAGGGGCAGTTCTTTATACCAAATTAACCACTTTTCCTTTAACTTTGGGGGTAAAATTTCATCCCAAGTTATTTTTTTATCCAAAGTTCCTGTATGAGACATTTTATTCTTATAGTAAAGGGTGAGAGCAATCCCCAGGGGATCTCAAATATCTTCCCTATTGTTTGTAACATAAATCTTTTAGTATTTTCGTTTATCGAAACGAATTCCAGCAAACCTTTAGAATCCAACGTCAGACAGTCATCTAGACTTTGCCAAGCCATGCCTAACACGTTTGTTTTGTTTGTTCCCAACCTGATGGATGCATCCATATAGGATGTGTGTCGAAACCTTCAGCCGCCCACTGAGCCATAAAAACGGTATCATTGCTGATCCATTTTCGCATCTCCATTCCTGCTTCTTTCATAATATTCTTAGCGTGGCGAGACATGAAAAGAGCTTCCTCTCGAGTATCCTGTCCCGTAATCCAATCATCCACATACATGAAAGATTCTAAATGTTGTACAGTTATGGGATGAATTTCGTTATATTTCTCAATGTGATATTTGATTGTTGCTGCTAGTAGAAATGGACTAGAATTAATTCCAAATATATATCACCCTGTTAAATCTATAAACTTGCAAAGTGAGCTTTTCCCCAATACGTGAATTACTATATGTCCATAAAAACCGTACAAAATCTTTATGTTTATCCTCCAAGCAAATTTGAAGAAAAGCCTGATGAATATCCGATGATATTGCAACTCGATTTAGCTTGAAATTAATTAAAACATCTAAAAGATTAGGATTCAAATTAGATCCAGGCCTCAAGCAATCGTTCAGTGATATTTCGTTTGCTTGGTGCGAAGCTGCATCAAAAACAATACCAGTAGAAGTAGTAACATGACCCTCCTTTTTTATCGCTTGGTGTGGTAAGTAATACATTGGTTTGTGTACATTAATTTCAGTATCTTTGACTTTTTCTATGATTCCTTGATTCAAATAATCTTGAATCGTTTCTTTGTATTGAGTGTAAAGGGTTTTATCTCTTCGTAACCTTCGCCATAAACTCTGGAAACGTTGCTTTGCCACAGAAATGTTATTCGACAATTCGTTCCAATGTTTACGAAAAGGTAATTCAACCACATACCGATTATTATTATATAGTACAGTTTCTGTAAAAATATTCATAACTTGGTCATCTTTCCGATAGCAAGGGTCATCTTTTATGCCAAGGGATTCGAGCTCAAAAAACAGCTTTAATGTATCCTCAACAGAATCATTATCTTTAAGAAAGTAACATGAAAAGTTATTGGTATTGATTCCCTGGAGTCGTCCACCAGCAATCCATCCAAATTCAGTTTCCCTGAACAACAATTCTTTATTTACTTTATATACGTTATCTTTAATTATTCTAAAGAAATATCCGCATTCAGTAAAGCGTGAATTTCCTTAGCTTCGTAAAAGTAGGGATCTTATAATTCTAAAAATTCAGGAATTTTTATTTCCGAAACATCTAACTTAACACTTGGTGTCAACCCGGTAATTTTTTCAGTCACAAAGAATTCTACGTTTTCTCTAAAAGTACCACTTTTATTAGAAATTAAAATATTAGTTTTCCCCTTTAAATTTTGTTTCAATGAATTGAGTCCTGAAACTCTGAGGATTTTTTCTATTGTAATGCCAAGAAAATCACATTTTTCTTGATATAATATTAATGTTAGACGCTGAGTAAAAAATGACGGGACATTTTAGTTCTCGGCCTTCATTATTTCGTAAAAAAACGCTACCAGTCGATATTAACATGTTCTTTCTATTGAGAAGCGGTGCTACTCAAAACTGTGTTCTGTGTGGAAGAATCCACCACATTCGATTCCCGGTCCCCCCGGGTTTTTTAGTACTGGAAGTTCGGCGAAGGGAATAACCCCTTTTCTTCGGTCACCTATTGCCGCACTACAGAGGGAGCGAGAATGTTTATTGCCACATGGGCACATATACATCGAAGTACATTGCATCCTTTTGTGGTTTTTTCGCAAACACAGTTCACATAACTTATGCAGACGGACTAGATCTAATCGTTTTTCGGGATTCAATTCGAGAAATTTTTTGCATCTAAATATCGCATGTGAAGTTTTATCCTTACAAATTATGCAACTCTTGTTTTCAACAGATTGATTCATTAAAAGATTGGTTTTTGTTTTAAAAGATAAGTTAGGTTTTCTTAATATTGTTTTTGTTTCGACACAATACAATTTTTATCTACGGATAAAAGAATGGTTTCGCGTTGTTCTAAAAATGCAATAAATTCATTAAATGTGGGAACATCTTTTGCTTTTAAACTAGGTTCGAAATTTTTTCATGATTCATTATCCAATTTCTTTAGCATAATATTTAATAAAAATACATTAAATAAATTATTTTGTTCATAGTTTAATAATTTTAGAGCCCGTAAATTTTCTTTAATGCAATCAATCATTTCACGAATTTCTTTCGGATTCTCACGTTCTATCTTCTTAAAATTTAATATTTGTTGCACATGAATATCGACAATCAATCTTTTGTTATCATATCGGGATTCGAGTGCTTCATACAATAAAGAAAATGTATCGAAAGTGGAGGTAAATTCTTTAACTTCATTTGATAGACAGGAATTTAAATAATACAATTTCTGTGACTGAGTCAGTTGTTCGTTTGTTGTAATTAAATCGTCAAATTGGGATTTAAAGTTACTAAATTGTTCATATTTTCCCGAAAAGGTGGGAAGTATTATAGGGGAATTTTTGTTTGAGCAAAAGTTCCGTTTTCGTATTTGTTTTTTTCAACTGCAGTCACAGACAATGATACATTAATTGAGTTAATCAATTTTTTAACTCTTACCTCCAATTCGTCCAGACGTGTTTCACATTTGTATAAATCTTCGAATTCCGCTTCTTCTGTTGGTTTTGCGGTTTCTTATCTAAAAAGTAGCTCTTTCAAGTTTTCAATTTTCCTCTGGAGTTGGTCAATTTTCTTGAGTTTAACCTCCAGCTCGGTTATGTCAACATGTTCGGACACGTTGTCCATGAAGGTTGCAATTCTAGAATACTTCCTTTTTTCAGGAAGTTTTAGCTTTGTTTAATTTTAAAATACCCATCGCGCTTTAGTTCGTGACTCACGGGCCGACAGGACCAAAAAATGTTCGTGAGTTTCACGAGTTTAAATAATTTGACGGACCAAGTCTTTCCAACTAAAATTTTAATAAAAACAAAAAGGTAACATAAGTTATTGTGGGTTTCGATGTAAAGTAGTTATTACCCACGTCAGCAATCAAACTGAAAATCTTCAGCTTCTCCGAATATATCGTCCGGCTGGCAGGTGCGCACGCAGGTATCTTCACGCATACGTCATACTCGCAGGCGTCAACAATATCGGTAGAATAATTTAAATCAACACCATTTTCTACTAATAAATCTTGATTACATTCATTGCTGGCTTCTTACACTTGTCTTTGTATTGAATTAAGTCCTTTACGCGTTTTAAATACCTTTGCGATTAATCTAGGTACAATAAAATAACATAAATAAAGCAAATATTTAGAAAAAATTAGACAAGTTGTTATAAAAGCACCAGCTAGATAGAACGTATTCATGGAAATTGAACAACGGCGCACTTACAGTTACAGTTATTTTTTTGTGGGATATGGAGCAACAAAGGCTATTATCCCAAACGGCGGCCGCACTTTGCAAGTGTAAGCAAATACAAATTTTACCGTTACAGATACAGTTTGACTGCTCATCGGATAGGAAATTTAAAAAAATCTAAAGCTCGGATATCAGTAAAAATTAAATGATTCAAATTTCGTCATACATTCAACTTTCGAACAAAAACGAAGCGTTATATTTAATATTTTCGTCCTGTAAATGGGCGTGGCACCGCTTCAGTAATAATTTAAAACTAGGTTTTTTAAAGCTTCTAATTATTGTAGAAATTAAAAGGAGGTATCTTTGGAATGTATACCTCACAATATTTGAAAATCAATATACACAATATTTTGCACAATAAATAATCACAATATTTGAAAATATTTTAAATATCTACACAATATTTAAAAATAAAAAAAAAAATCTCGAATTGTCAATTATGAATGATTTTAGTTTTCCAACACTTGTTAATGAGATCCAAAGTAACAATCTGATGAATTCCAAGAATAAAGCCCTCTTCTCAGGAAGTAATAATTCTGATGAATTCCAAGAATAAAGCCCTCTTCTGAGGAAGTTAAAGTGGGATTGTGCTGTTTATACTGTACAGAACATAATCATTTACATCTGATGGTCTGCTTGATCTAGGTTCTTCTTTCAAAGAAAAATCACTCGAATGAAATTTTACAAACTATCTTTTTTATGTTTGAACTGTCATTGCGTAATCTTTAAATATGTCACACGAGTGTTGAATTTTCTCTCTCCGTCGCGTTATTCCTTTTCGGAAATTCATACAACATACAATGTCTTGCGTGCAGCTTTTCGTTACTTCTGTTTACAGCTTTACAAGTTTAAAAAGGCTGTCAAATACATTAAAAATGTGTAAAAAGCATGAATCATATACAAAAATCTAACTATTTAAACCGGTTGCAGTCGTATCCGAATTCTTGTTGAGGATTGACAATGCATAAAAGTGCACGTGCTCAAAAACGACAGAGTCAGTACATTTTAACGTTACGCTATACAGCTACTCTAGGGCATTGGTGATGGACCTCGTAATTTTTTGAAATATGATCAAGTGATGAAGACGACACATAAGCTGGCACTTCTCTCCTAACTTCTACACCACATCAACGAGAGGACGTTTTGAACCTCGACATATTTAACGTTCATAGGCCGGTCCCCTCTTTACGGCAGGACTTCAACGGTATCATGCTCTAAATCGTGATACGCCAACCAAAATCTACAGAACCTTCCCTTTACACCTAATAACTCAAACGATAATTTTGGATGGATGCTCTTTCGGTTTCTGGGTTATGTGTCTACAGATATTTTACTACTATAGATTGGGAAGGGGCATGCGAGGGGAAGTAGTACATTGCTGGCCACTCAAAATGCAACACCCTGAAAGAAGCATGCAAAATATGTAATCTTGCATCAAGCATTTGCGGTGATAATATGCAATCCATTATATATAGCATTATAGGTCAGTCACACATCACGGGTAACCATAGTGCTACCCGCACGAGAACAGATAGGCAATTTGAAGTACATAAATTGTTTTTCGTGAGTTTTTTCTAACATAAGCTGTTTATTTACGCATCATGAAACACATAGTGTGTCTTTTGACTACGTTTATGACTTCAACAGAGGAAGAATAGTATCCTATAGGGATTGTGGATTACCTTTCAAAGAAATTGGTCAGCGTGTTGACGAAACCAAGCAACTGGGATTCGGATTTGTCGTCGCTGGAGGCAGGAAGAAACAACGAATCGACGGGGCTGATCAACCCCATTTCGTGGCACCACTGCCCATTATGACAGGAGGGTTGTAAGCATGGCAGTGATGAATCGCGTGACCAGATCACGAACCATAATGCAACAAATTCAGACTGCTACACATCATCCGTTGTCCGCTCGCAAAATTCGACGTCGTTTGACGCAGAGCGGAATGTCAGCAAGAATGTCAGAGCGGAATGTCAGCATTGCGTTTTTAACCCTTGACAGGAACCACAAGCATTTGCGCCACCAATGGTTCGATGAAAGGTGAACAGGGACAACGGAATGGAGTGACGTGTTTACCAACGAAACCTGCTTTTGCATGCAACACCATGATGGTCGAAATCAAACTTAAAGACAACGTCGTGAGGGGCTTCTGAACTGTTGCGTTATCATCGCTTTACTGGTCCTGCACTCACTATCATGGTTTGGGGTGGTATTGGATTTTACTTACGCACCCCTCTAGTTCGCATTGTTGGAACACTGAACAGCCAGCGCTAAATCTCTGAGGTGTTGGAGCCCGCGGTCCTCTCATATATTCACCGCTTGTCATCAGCCATATTCCAAAAAGATAATGCATGGTCACACGTGGCAAAAATGTTCAAGAGTTCTTCTTAACTGTCAGATTGAATCTTTTCCTTGGCCTGCTTGTTCTCCCCATCTATTCCCAAGCGAAAACGTGTGGTCCCTGCTTGCAGATTGACTGGTCCGGGATACACTACCCGCTGCTACACCAGATGAGCTTTGGCAATATGTGGAAGCCATATGGGCTGCTTTACCCAAAGAATGCATCCAAAGCCTAGTTGATTCTTTAGTAAGGCGTGAGGTAGTAGCTATAGCCAACAATGGCTACTACACTAACTACTGATTTTATCAACATCCACGCGTCACAAGAGAGTGTAATTTTAATCGTTTGATCCTTGTACAACATATTACCTTCCAAATAAATTTCACTGGGATATCTCTGATCCTTTTTGGAGCTGCTTCTTGTATGGTCAGCAGTGTAATTTGTTTGAAGATGTGTGATCAGTTGAAGATACCAGAAGAAAAAGGTAATGGTAGAATATGTCCTGATTGGTTCGAAGTTTTCATGAACAAGAGCCATTTTTATGGGAACCTTGTTTAATAAAGAAATTATATAGAAATATATACTAAACTTAAGCGACTTGATGGGTTTTTTTGTGAGTAATTTCACAATTTTCTCAATTTAACAGATTCATATTGTTAAAATTTTGAAGACTATTGAGAGACTTCATGGAAATATTTGGAATGAATTTTCTGAGAATAATAATAATGACTTTGCGTGTTTCATCGTGTTTCACAATAGCATACACACACTATTCTTATATGACCACACGCACTATATCTCCTATTCTTACATTTTTGAAAAAATTAGACGAGACAGGGAGAAAAAGGTCCAGGCCGAATACAACCTTTAAAATTCTGCCATCTAGGTATATTAGAATTATGTATAAAACATGCATAAAATGTATAGGAATATACGGAGATGAAGCTAAAGTGCAAGATAGTTTCGAGTTTCGATTCACGTCATGGGGATATGGATTAAAAATAATCCTCCTTCCCCTATCTAACAAATAAAAGTTCTTTCAAGTGGAGAACCTGACTGAAAGCTCTTTCCTGATGAGTTGTTGTTCTTGGCATTCTGATTGGATGGTTGAGGTGGAATGGGAGTGGCGTCAGCGTCATGGGCGGTTCTTCATGGTTTCAGCGGTAGTTGAATGAAAAAGAATGTTTTTGCTGGAACTGAGGAGTTTCGAAAAATAATAGCGAGTGAGATAGCTCTCTCTTGGCTTTCCTGATATAAAAAGGGGGACAAAAGGAAAAAAAGCTATCCTGGTGGGAGCAGCATATAAAAATTTTGAAAGAGAAAATTAAGAATTTAGAAAATTTAGTTAGAAAAGTCATTCACCACCGGTGAATGAACAACAATTAATTAGGGGGGATTGTAAGAATCAAGGAGAATTCTCCTTGGCCTTTTGATGTTATCAAATAAATTATAGTTTTGAATGTCAATAAGATTGAGATTTTGAGTATGCGGTAAGTCTTCGTAAAATTTCTTAGCAAGATTTTGAATGTAAGTTTTTAAAGGCAGGGATTTTTAAATCCCTGTAAATATATGCATTTCTTACGTATCTGCCAGGTCTGACAATACTTCTAATGAGAGAATTTTGTGCTACTTCAAGAATTTTAATATTGGTATTTGCTGCATAACCCCACACAGGAGAAGCATAACTAAGAATGGGCCGCAAAACAGCAGTGTAGAGAAGTATCTTGTTTGATAAAGTCATTTCAGAATTCCGGCAAATTAAGGGGTAGATTAATCTGAGTGCATACCGGAATTTATTTCGCGCGTGTAAAATATGTTGTTTCCAAATTAAATTAATGTCTAAAATTACGCCAAGGTATTTAGTATTCTGAGACCAACGGAGCGGTGTGGAATAAAGAGTAGGCGGTGTGCAAGGTTTCCTTCTCCTGGTGAAAAGAACAGCAACCGTTTTGTCAACATTAATATTTATTTTCCAATCATTAAAAATTTTTTCCAGGAGTGAGAGATGTTTGTTAAGAGCATTAGTGATGGTGTTATGATTTTTAAAACAGGCTGTAATACAAGTGTCGTCTGCGTAGAGGTTTAGCATTGTGTGCGCGGGTGTGTGGGCATATCATTTATGTAAAGATTAAATAAAATTGGTCCTAACAAGGAACCTTGAGGGCAGCCTATGTTAATGTGATGTATATCTGAAAGCGTATTGTTGACTCTGACCTGATAGTGTCGATTAACAAGGTAAGAGTTTAAGATGTGAATAATAGAAGGTGGGAAGTTATATTTAATAAGCTTATAAATAAGCCCACTGATCCAGACACGATCAAAGGCTTTCTGAATGTCCAGAAAGACAGCTCCAGTGGATCTGCCTCTCTGAAAACCAGAAGAGACTTTTTCTGTAATCCTTAGCAGTGGGTGGTTAGTAGAAAGTTTTTTCGTAAAACCGTATTGATTTGGGTTAATAAAATCAGAATTTAAAATGAAAGTATTTAATCTATTTAGAATAATGTATTCTGTAATTTTACCAAAGACAGAAAGGAGAGAAATTGGTCTATAGCTTTGAGCTCGATTACTATTTTTTCCAGGTTTTTTAATAGGGAAAATGACTGCAATTTTCCAATTTTGCGGAAAGTGCCTAAGAATTAAAATTTTATTGATGAGGTAGGTTAGAATGATTAAAGCTTTGAGTGAAAAGTTACGAATCATTTTATTTGTAATGTTATCTTTGCCTGGAGTTTTTCTAATTTTTAACTTTTTGATATAGTCAGAAACTTCGAGTGGATTAGTAGGAGAGATGGGGATGGAGGGGGGAGAAGAGAAGAAGTTTTCGAGCGTGCTCGTGACGTCAGAGTCAATCGTGGAGTTGTAATTGTTTGGCCTAGTATTTTGTGTAAAGTTATCTTTAAGAGTATCAGCAATTAAATTGGCTTTCTGGTCATCAGTAATGGCGATGCCAGATTTAGTTTTTAGAGCGGGAATGTCAACGCGTTTGTGTTTAAAGATTTTTTGAATATTCCAAAAGCTATTGTCTTGAGTGTTTAGAGCTATTAATTTATTCTTCCATGTTTCTTGTGAGTGTTTTTTCAACTCTCTTTTGATTTTAGCTTGTAATCTGTTTGTTTCTGTTTTAAAAATCGGATTAAGAGTGTTTTGATAAAGTTTACGTGCGCGATTTTTAAGGAAAATGAGGTTTTTAATGTGATTAGGAGTATACGAGTGATGAGTGTTTGTGATTGGCTTGGAGGCTTCCGTGTGGGCGGAGCGAACGGCTTCGGTGAAATCTTCTATTTTATTTTCAAGGATGTGGGGTTTTTTGATATTAGCATAATTTTCGATTAAAATATTGTTATGTAAACATTTTTTGAAGAGATGCCAACAGGTGGTAACTGCCCTAGGATTTACTTGATGAATGGGGAAGGAGAAAGAGAAATTTAGAAAAACCGGGTTGTGATCAGAGGAGAGTTCGGGCAGTGATTCAATGGAGTATGGAAAATTAAAATTTTTAACAATAGCAAAATCAAGAGTATTTTGAGTACCGTAGCCAAATCTAGTTGAAGTAGCAGGGAAAATAATTTCAAAGTCTGTAGAATCACAATAATTTTTTAGATGAGTACCTCTGGTCGAGTTTTGAGAGCAGTTCCACGTATTGTGTGTGGCATTGAAATCGCCAAAAATCACACAATGACTGTTGACTTGCATAATAGTATCAATATCAAGAGTAAAAAGGTATTTATCGGAGTGATGGGGAACATAGATAGAGGTGATAGTGAGGGGGTCAAATTAGGAGGATTAATGGTGACCGTAGTCGCTTCAATGTAGTAGAGTTGAGGGGGGGGGTATTAAAGTGGGGAATAGATTTTTTAATTAAGATAAGCGTGCCACCGGAAGCCGGTCCGTCCGTGATGCGATCATTTCTATAGCATTTATAGTTTGCGACGCTGAATTTGTGTACAGGTCTCAGATGTGTTTCCTGAATTAAAATAACATCGGGACTATACTTCTCTACGAAGAGTTTAAATTCAAGAATTTTATTTAGGATGCCGTTTGCATTCCAAGATATCAGACTAAGGCCAATCATTGGTAGACTAATCATCGCATTGTTCGAAGATAGCCTCTACTAGGGCGAACATCTGTTGTTTTCTTTCTTCCTTAGTTTTATTTTTATTATTGTTATTATTAAATTTACGGGGGGGAGCAGCAAGGCTCATATTATTAATTTGAACAGTGAGGGCTGATAAAGCTTGTATGATTCATTGGATGGTTTGATTAATTATGTTAAAATTAGGATTATTTGAATGACTTTGGGTGGTGATTGGGGGAATTTTAACTTGATTAGCCTGAGTCTGGATAGAACCGAAGGAATTTCCACTGTTGCCTGTCGCCATCTGTTGAGGGATATGAGAGTTATTTGAGAGTTTACTTTTGGCTGCACTTGCATAGGAAACATTTGGTCTAACGATGCTATTGATTACATTAGAATAGGTATTTTTTGAGTTAGTGTTATTGGAGCCTTTTTTAGGTTTTTGGAATTGGGGGCATTTTGCATAATTGGCCATATGGCCATAGGTTTGGCAATTAATGCAGAACATCTGCTCAACGCGTTGAATTTCACATTCTTTGGTCTGATGATTCAGACCGCATTTTAGGCATCTGGGTTTGTGGTGACAATTTTCTGCAGTATGGTTAAATTTGTTACATGAAAAACATTGAGTGACTCCCTTACTCTCATATCCGTCAACTCTGACAGAGAGATAACATAATTTATTTAGGTCAAAAATTTTTGAGTTAACTAGGTTGCGGGGGAGCGTGACTAGGAAAATAGGGAGGGGTTGTTTAGTTATTCGTCCAGTTAGTTGAGAAACTTTGTCAATCATAAATCCTAGGGTTTCGAGTTCATCGTGAATATTAGATAGGGGAGTGTCACGGGGTAGGCCTTTTATCACGATTTTAATTGGCCTTTCGGCCTTAGAGGGGATAACGTGGAATTCATAGTCTAAAATTTCTAGGAGGTGAATTAATCTATGTTGTTGTTCTTGAGTATCAGTGTATAATTTTAGGTATTCGCCAGTTAGTTTTCCTCTGACGAAGGGCAACTTATCAGTTATTTCCTTCATTTGTTCGATATAATTTTTTTGAATTGCTAGCATAACTGGAGGCGGGAGATTTTTGAAGGTTTGTTGAAGGGGGTTGTTGGTGTTATCATTTTTAGAGGCATTTTCAGTGGAAATTTCAACAGATTCTTCGTTTAAGTTAAGAAATTTATTTTTGAGTTCTATGTTAAAATTAAGTTGACTGGAGCAGTTTGCTAGTTTATTTACTTTATTGAGCGGTGGCGTAATAAAGCCATCGTCGTTTTTCTTTCCTTTTTTGAGAAATATTTTTAATAGGTTCTGCTCCATTATCATTAAAGGTTTCATTTTGGGAATTTGTTTCAGAGGGAGTTCCGTGGATAGGGCAGCCAAGAGCGTCACAAGGAGGAAGAGAGCTATACTCACTTACCGCTATATTGTAGACTCGGGTGTATTCATGCAGCTGGGTCTGGAGGGAGGCAACGACAGGGTCTTCAGTGTTGAACTTTCCGTAGGTTGTGATCGATTTTAGAGTAGAGTTGAGTCCTTGGATGAGGAGAGTGAATTTTTGAATTTCATCAGCCAATTGTTGATGTCTTTGACAAGTAGCAGTTGGTACGGGAGTGGCAGGCCTTGAGGGTGATCTTGAGTCCGAGGGCATGTGGTAGTCAGTGTTCATTTCCATGGTCGTAAACGTAGAAGGTGGGAAAAAATAATTGGATGTCGCTCTACACTAACAGCTCTGAAAAGAGCTGTAGAACGACTGGCTCAATTGCCTCCAAAAATATCAATGCTTATTCCAAATATTCGCAAAAAAGAAGAGGAGCACGGAGCGTAAAGAAGACGCGACCGTACTCTATCAGTCTTCCGATCTCTCTGTTTTCTTTCAATCTTCTTTTCCAAAAGAAGTGCAAGATATCAGAATCGTAAGCATAGGGAATTTTACATACTAATACAATGCTTGTGTTAAGATTTGTAACCTCATCACTTAATTCCCATTTGGCACCGCTGGTCTTGTGAATTTAGACTATTATTCCGGGATTATGGGAATTTAAAATTATAGGATATACTTATCATATATAAACAGCGAAATTTGTTGATTTAATCCAAAAGTATATTGCCTGGGACTTATTTGATTCAATCGAATGCTCCAATCACAGTCCGGATAAAATACACTGCTGGAAAATTGCTAAGGACGGATCACAAATTGCTATGTAGCATAACATTAAGCGAGACATGAGGCCTAGTAGGATAAAATATAGCTGCCACACTGTTCAGACATTAGAATAAAGAATATTTATTGTGCTGGAAAGTACAAAAGCTGTGAAACATCTGAAAGAAAAAAAATGTTCATTTGATCTGCGTACGGAGAAATGGAACAATGCATCTAAAAGTCAGCAGGCACCTTAAAGAAAGGTATCAGTACGGGATATGTCCACCGTGGAGTGTGATGCAACATTCCACACGTCGTACCATACTTTGCACAACATTATCCAGCAGCTGTTGAGGCAATTTATCCCATTCCTCTGTGAGTGCACGGATGAGGGTGTTCTTGTTTGTCGGAGGATAGTTTCGACCAGCAACTTTCCTCCCAAAAGCATCCCACACATTTTCAATGGGGTTTAGATCTGGAGAACGCGCTGGCCATACGAGACGTTGAATACCATCGCTGTCTAGACAATCCTGAACAGCGAGTGTTCGATGACATGTTGCGTTGTCGTCCATAAAAACAAATTTATCACCGACAGCACCACGGAAAAGACGAACATGAGGAAGTAGAACGTCATCAATGTATCGTTGGGCCATCATAGTCCCATTCGCAACCACATGTAGGCGCGTGCGGCCATTGATCATGATGCCGGCCCACACCATGATACCGCATGTCGTATATCGGTCCTTTTCCTGGATATTTTCTGGACGATAAGCAGTACCACTCTCGCGCCAGATCAGTTGGCGTCTACAATCCGATGACAGACTGAACCTACTCTCATCTGAGAATAGTACGCATGCCCAGTCCTGTTCAGTCCAATTGTGATGCTCACGACACCATTGCAAACGGGCAGTACGGTGCTGTCTGGTCAATGGGACACACACAACAGGTCTGCGTGCGTATAGTCCTCTTCCCCTCAAACGTCTGGCAACAGTTTTTCGGGAGATCTGCTTTCCTGAGACAGCAAGAAACTGATTTGCCACCTGCTGAGCTGTGGTGCGCCTGTTCCTTTTTGCTGATAGGACGATATATCTGTCTTCTGCAGGCGTCGTACTTCTAACACGACCTCCCCGTGCCGTCTACTACACTTTCCAGTAGTTTTAAATGACTTACACAGCCGTGAAACAACGCTGTGAGCGATGTCGAACTCCCTGGCAACATCTGTTATTTTTCGCCCTTCTTCGATCTTTCCAATAATTCGGCCACGCATAAAATCATCTATGTGATGTCGGGAAGACATGCCAAAAATTTTAAGTTCGTCTATTAAATCTTTCCTGTAAAACTTTGACTTGAAACAACAATTGTCCACACGCGTCAAAACCTTTAAAGCTCTTATGAACACTATCACGTGATGAATAGACGAAATAGGAAAAAAATTTGCATACTCATACTTCTTACTAATATCCCGCACTTATTCTAATTTTCCACATTTTGCTTCCTTTCATTTTGTGGTTGCTATGGATGATAGTGTTATCCGTCCTTAGCAATTGTCCAGCAGTGTATTTCAATAATATTCTTTGCATTTCTAACTTTCAAATTTTAGTTTCACAGCATTTTAATTAATCTGTTTAAAAAATTTGAATTTTATTATTTTATACTCTGGGTAGAGAAGTAAACACTTAACTACCACTAATCGTATTTCCAACACTCGTCTATTCCACTTCTTATGACGCAGACTGGAGTATAAAGCTGTAATGAATGAATTCCGCATTTGTATGTAACGGGCTGTCTTCTCTCACTTGGTTTTTTTTTAAATACTTGAACCTCTTCAGTGAAAAGTTCCAGAAGTGTTTTTGCAGATGTAAGGTATACCGATCGAAAAAATGTCACGTCTAATAAAGATATGTTGTGGGACTATAATGCACCTGCCTGACGAAGTCAGATCGAGACCCGCGAAATTCATCGCGGCTAAGGGCTAGAATTTTTACGCCTGTCGTTAGCCTTAGCTTTGAGGTGGCAGTACGATTTTACTCGGCTTCACCCCAATTTAGAGGGAGAAAACCCTGGGGATGGCCAGGAGCTTTCCACCTCTCTTCCCCTTCCACCAACCACACGAGAGGACTTGCGGCTTGACGGCTACTTAGAGTACCCCCACGCCGCAAAGGCACTCTTCATTTACAAACATCCATGTCTTCTCCGGCATTCGAACCCTTGCCCTACGGCACAGCAGTCAGCGTCGCTCTAACCACTATACCGTGATTGGGCGAATAAAGCTATACGAAGGTATCCCCCCGGAAGGAACGTTTTCTCCGGGATTCGAACCCAGGCCCTACGGCAGAGCAGTCAGTGTCGCTACCCACTATACCCGTTGGGCGAATAAACATATGCGAAAGTATATTTGCGATTGCTGCTCGCAAAGCAAAAAGAGAGTCTACTCAAAAGGTCGGGTAAAAGGTAAAACTGAAGCAATTTTTTAAAAAAAATTTAGAATGATTTTAGCCCAATTCTTTAATTATGAAAATGAAAATTATATATTCAAGAAAGCAGATTAAACTTTAAAGTAGTACTTTGGATTAAAAAAAAAGGATAAGTTTTGTATCTTTTTTAAATATTCTATGTGTCTGTTTTATTCGCATTATAAAAAATATTACCGTGCCCTATGTTTTTGAAATGTATTCATTTAGTACCTGTAACCAATGCTTTGTAATTATGGCAAGCTTGAATATAACTAAATTTCTGCAGTAGAAGACTATTCAGCACGAAGGTTGAAAATCGCTTGTGTGTTTATAAATATACCATCTTCTTTCAGAAAAGTATTTCTTACTAACTTAATTTGGGGGTGTGAAACTCGCGGCTCACGACGAACATTTTTGTGGGCCGGCCAGTATATCGGCATCGAATAATATATAAAATATCGTAATTTCTTCCGATACAGGAAAGGTAATGGATAAGAGATGTCAAATGTCAGAACTTAAGCAAAAAAAAAATTTTATTCTTTTATATATGTTTATATTATAATGTGTATTATTCGAAAGAGAGAAACGTAATGAATATTTTTTTTTTTTTTTTTTGCTTCCCACCTGAAGTTATACCTTATTCTGTTTGGCCCAAGTTGACCTTATAGTTTGACACTCTTGGCTCATATTTTTTTATCAATCATTTGTTGCGTCTTTCTGGTTCGCATAAAAAAAGTAACGTCCAAATAAAATATTAAAGAAAACTACTTTTTGTAGATAAAAAAATACGTTTAGGATGTGAATTTTATGTCCGAAAACGCATGGCAATCAACGAACTCTTAAAAGACAGTTTAGGCAGGATGCACATTGAACACATTGCAAGCAAATTCAGAGTTTTTTTTTTTACTTTATCAATTAACTCTGCTGTGTCTACCACTCAAGAGAAGCCGAAAATTACCACTTATTTAACTTAGCGGTCTTAAGTAATTGCCGTCATCCAGACGGTCTAAGCAAATGTGTAACACTTCCCGCCTTCACCGTCTGGAATATAAATGAAATTTTTAAAATATTTATAACTTAAAGATTAACGAGAACTTAAAAAGTGGTGGCTATATGTACTTCATTTTAAGTGTCTTTCAATTTATGGCTCTTATGTATTTGTAGCAGAAGAAAAATGTCAAAATCTGGACTTAATTTTTTTTAGAAACGCTTTCTAAGAATAAAGATAAATACACTAAAATTAGCTTAAATTGATTGAAAAAAAAAAAAATAAAAATATACTACACAAAATTTAATAATTTGAATTATTTTTATTTAAGAGAAAGTAACACAACTTTTAACAAATACTTCTTTATAAGGAAGAAATAGGAAAGTAATATAAAGCAGTGCTCCCCAACCTTTTTATCGCTGCGGACGTTTTGTCAACGTTTGATAATTTTACCGCGGCCCGCTGAGGGTGAGACGTTGATTGTTTATATTTTAGATTATTTTGATTTAACAATTTTAATTTAGTTATATTTAAATATGCCTTCAGAATAAAATATAGTAGCACCAAAAATGAATAAAAGTGATTTAACTTAGAATATGAAGTGATTTCCTTCGAAAAATGCGCAAATCCGAGAGGAAATGCCCATTTTTAAATAAAATGGCAATAATTTAATGTTCCTTAGGCGGCCCGGCACCATTTGATTCACGGACGGGTACCGGTACGCGAACAGACGGTTGGGGATCACTGATATAAGGAGTGGATCAAGACAGCGCTCTGCATTGTTAGATTTTTTAATGCAGTGCTAGCGCCATCTGTTACGAAATATGGAAACTAAAATAATTGATTGCCTTGCTATTTTTGAATCCCTGTTGTTGACGCCTGCGTAATGATGCCTGCGTGCGCACCTGCCAACCGGACTATATATGGTCGGAGAAGCTGAAAGATTTCAGTAAAGATAGACCCGTTTCGGAAGCCACAGACTGAGCACGTACTTTTCTGACTCCCACAGCCCTTTTCAGAGCTCTTGCGACAGAGCTAACCTCTACTCTTTCTTCCCTTCTGAGAAACCGATTACGACTTGGAAATGGCCAACCTACCAACCGACATGAAACTGGAACTAGCAGAATCGCAACGGAACGCTACGAGGACACCTTCGCCTCAGCTTACACCATGTGAGCAGTTGAAATACAGTAAAGCCCGACTTGCCAAAATGGAAACCTTCCGCAGATGAAAGCAGGCCTGCGTCGACGCACTGATGATGATGCCAGACCACCACCCTGATGAACCCTTCTACGTCAGAGCAGTCACTGAGCTACAAGACATCGAAGAAGCCATGACATTGGCGGTAAGTGACATTGACTCCTTTGAACCATGCATTATCCCTGGCTGACCCCATCATGAAAATGAAAAAAACTCAACAAAATTCCCCAGTAAAATCCACTTCTACTACTAATAACTCTGGAAAAAGGAAAGAAATTTCCAACTTTGAATATCTCCCCCAAAGAAAAACGGCAAAAAAAGATAATTCTTGAAAATACTGTTAATGATGAATTAAATTTGTCTCAAAATAAATTTGAACTGCCACAAGGCGCTCACTTTAACAACCTCGAAGACTCAGGTCCAGTCGAAAACGAAAACAACCCCAATGGCTCGAAAAATTCGGCCAGTCAAAATGCTCCACAAACTCAACTCCCACCACCCATCATGCTTTTCGTCGAAAAAAACTACAAAGCCCAAATGGCAGCAATAACAAAAGCTTTCCCCAAAATAAGATCCCGCCTTACGGGTGAATTTCTAAAATTATACACATACAGCGCAGAAGAAAGACGTATGGCTGTACAACACCTTACAATGCTTGACTTTCAATTCTACACTATTAAATCAAAAGCCGAACGCCCCATTAAAGTAGTGATCAAAGGCCTCCCCAGAAACACCAACCCTGAAGAAATTAAACAAGATTTGGAAATACTAGGATACACCCCAGACAGAGTTAATCAATTAATTGGAAGAAAAATAAACGCCCCCTCCCCATCTTTTTAATCACCCTCCCCGTAATCTTGACAATCTCAAAATATTTGATCTTAAAACCATAAATTACCTCAGCATCAGAGTTGAGGGTTATGATGGTAGGGGTGTAACTCAATGTTACACCTGTAACAATTTTAATCATAGCTCTGAAAACTGCCACCTTAAACCAAGATGCCTAAAATGCGGTGAAAATCACCTCACCCGAGATTGCCCCATTAAACAAAAACTTGAAACGCCTTACTGCATCAAGTGCAACATCTACGGTCACATGGCAAACTATAGAGGTTGCCCCTCATTCCCAAACCCCAAAAGGAGCCGCGAAAAACAACAGAAATTCTTACACCAACATTTACAATAGCTTAGTTAGACCAAATATCTCCTACGCACAAGCGACAACCGGAGCTATTAATTCAAAAACACCCCTCAGATGGCGACACGCGGACCTGGGTCTTCGGCACAAACTGAGACCAACAAACCAATTCCCCCAATAACAGATATAATAATAATCACTTCCCCAATTTTAATCGTAGAAAAATAACAATTTTAACTTTAATAACATGAATAATAACAATAATATTAATATCAAACAACGCTGCAAATGACAATGCACTGTCTAATGCAGCTTTCCCAAATTGTTTGTAACGGCAATAATTTAAATACAAACCAACAATTAAATCCCAATCAAATGTACGCCCAAATAGAGGCATCGTGTAACAATATTAATAATGTATAGTTCATCCCCGATTGGTCTCAGTTTGTGTTCATGGAACGCAAACGGCTTACTAAGAAAAATTGCTGAACTACGTATTTTTTATAGAGAAGCACTCCCCGGATATTTTTCTCATACAAGAAACTCACCTGAAACCTTCTCACAACTTTAATATAGCGAACTACACCTGTCACAGAAATGACAGAATCTCCGATGGACCGCGGACCGCAGGTGGAACTCTGATCCTAGTTAAAAACTCTCTCAAACACTACTGCCTCCCCACCCCTCCTCTTCGAGCTCTTGAAGCAACTAATATAATACTAACTCCCCCAAGCATGATCCCATTTCAATTACTTGTGTTTACATTCCTCCCTCTTCCGATGAAAATTTATTTACTATTGACATTGAGCACTTTATTCAAACAGCTAGTAATTGTATTCTCTTCGGAGATTTCAACGCAACTCATAACGCTTGGAATTGTAAAAATAATACTACCAGAGGAAGACACCTCTTTAATTTCGCTAATATGCTCAACTTAAATATCGCTTTTCCCTCAACTCCTACTAGATTTGGTCACAATTCCGCTAACACCATTGACATCGCACTAATTAAAAACTTCTACTACCCCTTTACAATTAACTCCATCGACGATCTTTCCTCAGACCATAATCCGGTTTTCTTAAATTTTAACTTCAAACTCGCAGAAGCACCCCCCAAATCCCAGAGCGGTCTCCACAGATTGGAAAACTTTCAAAATAAATCTAAATAAAAATCTTTTTCTCTTTGATTTCCATCCTAATAATATTAACAACACTAACGACCTAGAACAAAAAATCACAGAGTTCACCGAGGCGGTCATTGATACTCATAGCCACGCCTCCCGACCAATAGAAACAGACCGAAGGAACTTCACTCCACATAACATTAACCAGCTGATTAAAATCAAAAAGAGTTTACTCCGGTTGGACTGACCATGAAGGTAAATAAGTTCCTTGTATTAGGGACGAGTGTTAATAAGAGGATGAAGAAATAAAAAACGTCGCCATTTTAGAAATAAATACTAAAGCTGCATTTACTTTAACTTTCAAGATCTTCTGAGCACGTACTTTTCTGACTCCCACAGCCCTTTTCAGGGCTCTTGCGACAGAGTTAACCTCTACACTTTCTACCCTGCTGATAAAACGTTTACGACTTGGAAATGGCCAACCTACCAACCGACATGAAACTGGAACTAGCAGAATCGCAACGGAACGCTACGAGGACACCTTCGCCTCAGCTTACACCATGTGAGCAGTTGAAATACAGTAAAGCCCGACTTGCCAAAATGGAAACCTTCCGCAGATGAAAGCAGGCCTGCGTCGACGCACTGATGATGATGCCAGACCACCACCCTGATGAACCCTTCTACGTCAGAGCAGTCACTGAGCTACAAGACATCGAAGAAGCCATGACATTGGCGGTAAGTGACATTGACTCCTTTGAACCATGCATTATCCCTGGCTGTCCCCATCATGAAAATGAAAAAAACTCAACAAAATTCCCCAGTAAAATCCACTTCTACTACTAATAACTCTGGAAAAAGGAAAGAAATTTCCAACTTTGAATATCTCCCCCCCCAAAGAAAAAACGGCAAAAAAAAGATAATTCTTGAAAATACTGTTAATGATGAATTAAATTTGTCTCAAAATAAATTTGAACTGCCACAAGGCGCTCACTTTAACAACCTCGAAGACTCAGGTCCAGTCGAAAACGAAAACAACCCCAATGGCTCGAAAAATTCGGCCAGTCAAAATGCTCCACAAACTCAACTCCCACCACCCATCATGCTTTTCGTCGAAAAAAACTACAAAGCCCAAATGGCAGCAATAACA
Organism: Trichonephila clavipes; assembly: GCA_019973935.1. Lineage (NCBI taxonomy): Eukaryota > Metazoa > Arthropoda > Arachnida > Araneae > Nephilidae > Trichonephila > Trichonephila clavipes. The sequence goes on along the minus strand of BMAU01002409.1, from coordinate 62,592 downwards.
AAAGCTTTCCCCAAAATAAGATCCCGCCTTACGGGTGAATTTCTAAAATTATACACATACAGCGCAGAAGAAAGACGTATGGCTGTACAACACCTTACAATGCTTGACTTTCAATTCTACACTATTAAATCAAAAGCCGAACGCCCCATTAAAGTAGTGATCAAAGGCCTCCCCAGAAACACCAACCCTGAAGAAATTAAACAAGATTTGGAAATACTAGGATACACCCCAGACAGAGTTAATCAATTAATTGGAAGAAAAAATAAACGCCCCCTCCCCATCTTTTAATCACCCTCCCCCGTAATCTTGACAATCTCAAAATATTTGATCTTAAAACCATAAATTACCTCAGCATCAGAGTTGAGGGTTATGATGGTAGGGGTGTAACTCAATGTTACACCTGTAACAATTTTAATCATAGCTCTGAAAACTGCCACCTTAAACCAAGATGCCTAAAATGCGGTGAAAATCACCTCACCCGAGATTGCCCCATTAAACAAAAACTTGAAACGCCTTACTGCATCAAGTGCAACATCTACGGTCACATGGCAAACTATAGAGGTTGCCCCTCATTCCCCAAACCCCCAAAAGGAGCCGCGAAAAACAACAGAAATTCTTACACCAACATTTACAATAGCTTAGTTAGACCAAATATCTCCTACGCACAAGCGACAACCGGAGCTATTAATTCAAAAAACACCCCTCAGATGGCGACACGCGGACCTGGGTCTTCGGCACAAACTGAGACCAACAAACCAATTCCCCCCAATAACAGATATAATAATAATCACTTCCCCAATTTTAATCGTAGAAATAACAATTTTAACTTTAATAACATGAATAATAACAATAATATTAATATCAAACAACGCTGCAAATGACAATGCACTGTCTAATGCAGCTTTCCCAAATTGTTTGTAACGGCAATAATTTAAATACAAACCAACAATTAAATCCCAATCAAATGTACGCCCAAATAGAGGCATCGTGTAACAATATTAATAATGTATAGTTCATCCCCGATTGGTCTCAGTTTGTGTTCATGGAACGCAAACGGCTTACTAAGAAAAATTGCTGAACTACGTATTTTTATAGAGAAGCACTCCCCGGATATTTTTCTCATACAAGAAACTCACCTGAAACCTTCTCACAACTTTAATATAGCGAACTACACCTGTCACAGAAATGACAGAATCTCCGATGGACCGCGGACCGCAGGTGGAACTCTGATCCTAGTTAAAAACTCTCTCAAACACTACTGCCTCCCCCACCCCTCCTCTTCGAGCTCTTGAAGCAACTAATATAATACTAACTCCCCCAAGCATGATCCCATTTCAATTACTTGTGTTTACATTCCTCCCTCTTCCGATGAAAATTTATTTACTATTGACATTGAGCACTTTATTCAAACAGCTAGTAATTGTATTCTCTTCGGAGATTTCAACGCAACTCATAACGCTTGGAATTGTAAAAATAATACTACCAGAGGAAGACACCTCTTTAATTTCGCTAATATGCTCAACTTAAATATCGCTTTTCCCTCAACTCCTACTAGATTTGGTCACAATTCCGCTAACACCATTGACATCGCACTAATTAAAAACTTCTACTACCCCTTTACAATTAACTCCATCGACGATCTTTCCTCAGACCATAATCCGGTTTTCTTAAATTTTAACTTCAAACTCGCAGAAGCACCCCCAAATCCCAGAGCGGTCTCCACAGATTGGAAAACTTTCAAAATAAATCTAAATAAAAATCTTTTTCTCTTTGATTTCCATCCTAATAATATTAACAACACTAACGACCTAGAACAAAAAATCACAGAGTTCACCGAGGCGGTCATTGATACTCATAGCCACGCCTCCCGACCAATAGAAACAGACCGAAGGAACTTCACTCCACATAACATTAACCAGCTGATTAAAATCAAAAAGAGTTTACTCCGGTTGGACTGACCATGAAGGTAAATAAGTTCCTTGTATTAGGGACGAGTGTTAATAAGAGGATGAAGAAATAAAAAACGTCGCCATTTTAGAAATAAATACTAAAGCTGCATTTACTTTAACTTTCAAGATCTTCTGAGCACGTACTTTTCTGACTCCCACAGCCCTTTTCAGGGCTCTTGCGACAGAGTTAACCTCTACACTTTCTACCCTGCTGATAAAACGTTTACGACTTGGAAATGGCCAACCTACCAACCGACATGAAACTGGAACTAGCAGAATCGCAACGGAACGCTACGAGGACACCTTCGCCTCAGCTTACACCATGTGAGCAGTTGAAATACAGTAAAGCCCGACTTGCCAAAATGGAAACCTTCCGCAGATGAAAGCAGGCCTGCGTCGACGCACTGATGATGATGCCAGACCACCACCCTGATGAACCCTTCTACGTCAGAGCAGTCACTGAGCTACAAGACATCGAAGAAGCCATGACATTGGCGGTAAGTGACATTGACTCCTTTGAACCATGCATTATCCCTGGCTGACCCCATCATGAAAATGAAAAAAACTCAACAAAATTCCCCAGTAAAATCCACTTCTACTACTAATAACTCTGGAAAAAGGAAAGAAATTTCCAACTTTGAATATCTCCCCCCCAAAGAAAAACGGCAAAAAAGATAATTCTTGAAAATACTGTTAATGATGAATTAAATTTGTCTCAAAATAAATTTGAACTGCCACAAGGCGCTCACTTTAACAACCTCGAAGACTCAGGTCCAGTCGAAAACGAAAACAACCCCAATGGCTCGAAAAATTCGGCCAGTCAAAATGCTCCACAAACTCAACTCCCACCACCCATCATGCTTTTCGTCGAAAAAAACTACAAAGCCCAAATGGCAGCAATAACAAAAGCTTTCCCCAAAATAAGATCCCGCCTTACGGGTGAATTTCTAAAATTATACACATACAGCGCAGAAGAAAGACGTATGGCTGTACAACACCTTACAATGCTTGACTTTCAATTCTACACTATTAAATCAAAAGCCGAACGCCCCATTAAAGTAGTGATCAAAGGCCTCCCCAGAAACACCAACCCTGAAGAAATTAAACAAGATTTGGAAATACTAGGATACACCCCAGACAGAGTTAATCAATTAATTGGAAGAAAAAATAAACGCCCCCTCCCCATCTTTTTAATCACCCTCCCCCGTAATCTTGACAATCTCAAAATATTTGATCTTAAAACCATAAATTACCTCAGCATCAGAGTTGAGGGTTATGATGGTAGGGGTGTAACTCAATGTTACACCTGTAACAATTTTAATCATAGCTCTGAAAACTGCCACCTTAAACCAAGATGCCTAAAATGCGGTGAAAATCACCTCACCCGAGATTGCCCCATTAAACAAAAACTTGAAACGCCTTACTGCATCAAGTGCAACATCTACGGTCACATGGCAAACTATAGAGGTTGCCCCTCATTCCCCAAACCCCCAAAAGGAGCCGCGAAAAACAACAGAAATTCTTACACCAACATTTACAATAGCTTAGTTAGACCAAATATCTCCTACGCACAAGCGACAACCGGAGCTATTAATTCAAAAAACACCCCTCAGATGGCGACACGCGGACCTGGGTCTTCGGCACAAACTGAGACCAACAAACCAATTCCCCCCAATAACAGATATAATAATAATCACTTCCCCAATTTTAATCGTAGAAATAACAATTTTAACTTTAATAACATGAATAATAACAATAATATTAATATCCAAACAACGCTGCAAATGACAATGCACTGTCTAATGCAGCTTTCCCAAATTGTTTGTAACGGTAATAATTTAAATACAAGCCAACAATTTAATCCCAATCAAATGTACGCCCAAATAGAGGCATCGTGTAACAATATTAATAATGTATAGTTCATCCCCGATTGGTCTCAGTTTGTGTTCATGGAACGCAAACGGCTTACTAAGAAAAATTGCTGAACTACGTATTTTTATAGAGAAGCACTCCCCGGATATTTTTCTCATACAAGAAACTCACCTGAAACCTTCTCACAACTTTATTATAGCGAACTACACCTGTCACAGAAATGACAGAATCTCCGATGGACCGCGGACCGCAGGTGGAACTCTGATCCTAGTTAAAAACTCTCTCAAACACTACTGCCTCCCCACCCCTCCTCTTCGAGCTCTTGAAGCAACTAATATAATACTAACTCCCCCAAGCATGATCCCATTTCAATTACTTGTGTTTACATTCCTCCCTCTTCCGATGAAAATTTATTTACCATTGACATTGAGCACTTTATTCAAACAGCTAGTAATTGTATTCTCTTCGGAGATTTCAACGCAACTCATAACGCTTGGAATTGTAAAAATAATACTACCAGAGGAAGACACCTCTTTAATTTCGCTAATATGCTCAACTTAAATATCGCTTTTCCCTCAACTCCTACTAGATTTGGTCACAATTCCGCTAACACCATTGACATCGCACTAATTAAAAACTTCTACTACCCCTTTACAATTAACTCCATCGACGATCTTTCCTCAGACCATAATCCGGTTTTCTTAAATTTTAACTTCAAACTCGCAGAAGCACCCCCAAATCCCAGAGCGGTCTCCACAGATTGGAAAACTTTCAAAATAAATCTAAATAAAAATCTTTTTCTCTTTGATTTCCATCCTAATAATATTAACAACACTAACGACCTAGAACAAAAAATCACAGAGTTCACCGAGGCGGTCATTGATACTCATAGCCACGCCTCCCGACCAATAGAAACAGACCGAAGGAACTTCACTCCACATAACATTAACCAGCTGATTAAAATCAAAAGAGTTTACTCCGGTTGGACTGACCATGAAGGTAAATAAGTTCCTTGTATTAGGGACGAGTGTTAATAAGAGGATGAAGAAATAAAAAACGTCGCCATTTTAGAAATAAATACTAAAGCTGCATTTACTTTAACTTTCAAGATCTTCTGAGCACGTACTTTTCTGACTCCCACAGCCCTTTTCAGGGCTCTTGCGACAGAGTTAACCTCTACACTTTCTACCCTGCTGATAAAACGTTTACGACTTGGAAATGGCCAACCTACCAACCGACATGAAACTGGAACTAGCAGAATCGCAACGGAACGCTACGAGGACACCTTCGCCTCAGCTTACACCATGTGAGCAGTTGAAATACAGTAAAGCCCGACTTGCCAAAATGGAAACCTTCCGCAGATGAAAGCAGGCCTGCGTCGACGCACTGATGATGATGCCAGACCACCACCCTGATGAACCCTTCTACGTCAGAGCAGTCACTGAGCTACAAGACATCGAAGAAGCCATGACATTGGCGGTAAGTGACATTGACTCCTTTGAACCATGCATTATCCCTGGCTGTCCCCATCATGAAAATGAAAAAAACTCAACAAAATTCCCCAGTAAAATCCACTTCTACTACTAATAACTCTGGAAAAAGGAAAGAAATTTCCAACTTTGAATATCTCCCCCCCAAAGAAAAACGGCAAAAAAAGATAATTCTTGAAAATACTGTTAATGATGAATTAAATTTGTCTCAAAATAAATTTGAACTGCCACAAGGCGCTCACTTTAACAACCTCGAAGACTCAGGTCCAGTCGAAAACGAAAACAACCCCAATGGCTCGAAAAATTCGGCCAGTCAAAATGCTCCACAAACTCAACTCCCACCACCCATCATGCTTTTCGTTGAAAAAAACTACAAAGCCCAAATGGCAGCAATAACAAAAGCTTTCCCCAAAATAAGATCCCGCCTTACGGGTGAATTTCTAAAATTATACACATACAGCGCAGAAGAAAGACGTATGGCTGTACAACACCTTACAATGCTTGACTTTCAATTCTACACTATTAAATCAAAAGCCGAACGCCCCATTAAAGTAGTGATCAAAGGCCTCCCCAGAAACACCAACCCTGAAGAAATTAAACAAGATTTGGAAATACTAGGATACACCCCAGACAGAGTTAATCAATTAATTGGAAGAAAAAATAAACGCCCCCTCCCCATCTTTTTAATCACCCTCCCCGTAATCTTGACAATCTCAAAATATTTGATCTTAAAACCATAAATTACCTCAGCATCAGAGTTGAGGGTTATGATGGTAGGGGTGTAACTCAATGTTACACCTGTAACAATTTTAATCATAGCTCTGAAAACTGCCACCTTAAACCAAGATGCCTAAAATGCGGTGAAAATCACCTCACCCGAGATTGCCCCATTAAACAAAAACTTGAAACGCCTTACTGCATCAAGTGCAACATCTACGGTCACATGGCAAACTATAGAGGTTGCCCCTCATTCCCAAACCCCCAAAAGGAGCCGCGAAAAACAACAGAAATTCTTACACCAACATTTACAATAGCTTAGTTAGACCAAATATCTCCTACGCACAAGCGACAACCGGAGCTATTAATTCAAAAAACACCCCTCAGATGGCGACACGCGGACCTGGGTCTTCGGCACAAACTGAGACCAACAAACCAATTCCCCCCAATAACAGATATAATAATAATCACTTCCCCAATTTTAATCGTAGAAATAACAATTTTAACTTTAATAACATGAATAATAACAATAATATTAATATCAAACAACGCTGCAAATGACAATGCACTGTCTAATGCAGCTTTCCCAAATTGTTTGTAACGGCAATAATTTAAATACAAACCAACAATTAAATCCCAATCAAATGTACGCCCAAATAGAGGCATCGTGTAACAATATTAATAATGTATAGTTCATCCCCGATTGGTCTCAGTTTGTGTTCATGGAACGCAAACGGCTTACTAAGAAAATTGCTGAACTACGTATTTTTATAGAGAAGCACTCCCCGGATATTTTCTCATACAAGAAACTCACCTGAAACCTTCTCACAACTTTAATATAGCGAACTACACCTGTCACAGAAATGACAGAATCTCCGATGGACCGCGGACCGCAGGTGGAACTCTGATCCTAGTTAAAAACTCTCTCAAACACTACTGCCTCCCCACCCCTCCTCTTCGAGCTCTTGAAGCAACTAATATAATACTAACTCCCCCAAGCATGATCCCATTTCAATTACTTGTGTTTACATTCCTCCCTCTTCCGATGAAAATTTATTTACTATTGACATTGAGCACTTTATTCAAACAGCTAGTAATTGTATTCTCTTCGGAGATTTCAACGCAACTCATAACGCTTGGAATTGTAAAAATAATACTACCAGAGGAAGACACCTCTTTAATTTCGCTAATATGCTCAACTTAAATATCGCTTTTCCCTCAACTCCTACTAGATTTGGTCACAATTCCGCTAACACCATTGACATCGCACTAATTAAAAACTTCTACTACCCCTTTACAATTAACTCCATCGACGATCTTTCCTCAGACCATAATCCGGTTTTCTTAAATTTTAACTTCAAACTCGCAGAAGCACCCCCAAATCCCAGAGCGGTCTCCACAGATTGGAAAACTTTCAAAATAAATCTAAATAAAAAATCTTTTTCTCTTTGATTTCCATCCTAATAATATTAACAACACTAACGACCTAGAACAAAAAATCACAGAGTTCACCGAGGCGGTCATTGATACTCATAGCCACGCCTCCCGACCAATAGAAACAGACCGAAGGAACTTCACTCCACATAACATTAACCAGCTGATTAAAATCAAAAAGAGTTTACTCGGTTGGACTGACCATGAAGGTAAATAAGTTCCTTGTATTAGGGACGAGTGTTAATAAGAGGATGAAGAAATAAAAAACGTCGCCATTTTAGAAATAAATACTAAAGCTGCATTTACTTTAACTTTCAAGATCTTCTGAGCACGTACTTTTCTGACTCCCACAGCCCTTTTCAGGGCTCTTGCGACAGAGTTAACCTCTACACTTTCTACCCTGCTGATAAAACGTTTACGACTTGGAAATGGCCAACCTACCAACCGACATGAAACTGGAACTAGCAGAATCGCAACGGAACGCTACGAGGACACCTTCGCCTCAGCTTACACCATGTGAGCAGTTGAAATACAGTAAAGCCCGACTTGCCAAAATGGAAACCTTCCGCAGATGAAAGCAGGCCTGCGTCGACGCACTGATGATGATGCCAGACCACCACCCTGATGAACCCTTCTACGTCAGAGCAGTCACTGAGCTACAAGACATCGAAGAAGCCATGACATTGGCGGTAAGTGACATTGACTCCTTTGAACCATGCATTATCCCTGGCTGACCCCATCATGAAAATGAAAAAAACTCAACAAAATTCCCCAGTAAAATCCACTTCTACTACTAATAACTCTGGAAAAAGGAAAGAAATTTCCAACTTTGAATATCTCCCCCCAAAGAAAAACGGCAAAAAGATAATTCTTGAAAATACTGTTAATGATGAATTAAATTTGTCTCAAAATAAATTTGAACTGCCACAAGGCGCTCACTTTAACAACCTCGAAGACTCAGGTCCAGTCGAAAACGAAAACAACCCCAATGGCTCGAAAAATTCGGCCAGTCAAAATGCTCCACAAACTCAACTCCCACCACCCATCATGCTTTTCGTCGAAAAAAACTACAAAGCCCAAATGGCAGCAATAACAAAAGCTTTCCCCAAAATAAGATCCCGCCTTACGGGTGAATTTCTAAAATTATACACATACAGCGCAGAAGAAAGACGTATGGCTGTACAACACCTTACAATGCTTGACTTTCAATTCTACACTATTAAATCAAAAGCCGAACGCCCCATTAAAGTAGTGATCAAAGGCCTCCCCAGAAACACCAACCCTGAAGAAATTAAACAAGATTTGGAAATACTAGGATACACCCCAGACAGAGTTAATCAATTAATTGGAAGAAAAAAAATAAACGCCCCCTCCCCATCTTTTTAATCACCCTCCCCCGTAATCTTGACAATCTCAAAATATTTGATCTTAAAACCATAAATTACCTCAGCATCAGAGTTGAGGGTTATGATGGTAGGGGTGTAACTCAATGTTACACCTGTAACAATTTTAATCATAGCTCTGAAAAACTGCCACCTTAAACCAAGATGCCTAAAATGCGGTGAAAATCACCTCACCCGAGATTGCCCCATTAAACAAAAACTTGAAACGCCTTACTGCATCAAGTGCAACATCTACGGTCACATGGCAAACTATAGAGGTTGCCCCTCATTCCCAAACCCCCAAAAGGGAGCCGCGAAAACAACAGAAATTCTTACACCAACATTTACAATAGCTTAGTTAGACCAAATATCTCCTACGCACAAGCGACAACCGAGCTATTAATTCAAAAACACCCCTCAGATGGCGACACGCGGACCTGGGTCTTCGGCACAAACTGAGACCAACAAACCAATTCCCCCAATAACAGATATAATAATAATCACTTCCCCAATTTTAATCGTAGAAATAACAATTTTAACTTTAATAACATGAATAATAACAATAATATTAATATCCAAACAACGCTGCAAATGACAATGCACTGTCTAATGCAGCTTTCCCAAATTGTTTGTAACGGCAATAATTTAAATACAAACCAACAATTAAATCCCAATCAAATGTACGCCCAAATAGAGGCATCGTGTAACAATATTAATAATGTATAGTTCATCCCCGATTGGTCTCAGTTTGTGTTCATGGAACGCAAACGGCTTACTAAGAAAAATTGCTGAACTACGTATTTTTATAGAGAAGCACTCCCCGGATATTTTTCTCATACAAGAAACTCACCTGAAACCTTCTCACAACTTTATTATAGCGAACTACACCTGTCACAGAAATGACAGAATCTCCGATGGACCGCGGACCGCAGGTGGAACTCTGATCCTAGTTAAAAACTCTCTCAAACACTACTGCCTCCCCACCCCCTCCTCTTTCGAGCTCTTGAAGCAACTAATATAATACTAACTCCCCAAGCATGATCCCATTTCAATTACTTGTGTTTACATTCCTCCCTCTTCCGATGAAAATTTATTTACCATTGACATTGAGCACTTTATTCAAACAGCTAGTAATTGTATTCTCTTCGGAGATTTCAACGCAACTCATAACGCTTGGAATTGTAAAAATAATACTACCAGAGGAAGACACCTCTTTAATTTCGCTAATATGCTCAACTTAAATATCGCTTTTCCCTCAACTCCTACTAGATTTGGTCACAATTCCGCTAACACCATTGACATCGCACTAATTAAAAACTTCTACTACCCCTTTACAATTAACTCCATCGACGATCTTTCCTCAGACCATAATCCGGTTTTCTTAAATTTTAACTTCAAACTCGCAGAAGCACCCCCAAATCCCAGAGCGGTCTCCACAGATTGGAAAACTTTCAAAATAAATCTAAATAAAAATCTTTTTCTCTTTGATTTCCATCCTAATAATATTAACAACACTAACGACCTAGAACAAAAATCACAGAGTTCACCGAGGCGGTCATTGATACTCATAGCCACGCCTCCCGACCAATAGAAACAGACCGAAGGAACTTCACTCCACATAACATTAACCAGCTGATTAAAATCAAAAAGAGTTTACTCCGGTTGGACTGACCATGAAGGTAAATAAGTTCCTTGTATTAGGGACGAGTGTTAATAAGAGGATGAAGAAATAAAAACGTCGCCATTTTAGAAATAAATACTAAAGCTGCATTTACTTTAACTTTCAAGATCTTCTGAGCACGTACTTTTCTGACTCCCACAGCCCTTTTCAGGGCTCTTGCGACAGAGTTAACCTCTACACTTTCTACCCTGCTGATAAAACGTTTACGACTTGGAAATGGCCAACCTACCAACCGACATGAAACTGGAACTAGCAGAATCGCAACGGAACGCTACGAGGACACCTTCGCCTCAGCTTACACCATGTGAGCAGTTGAAATACAGTAAAAAGCCCGACTTGCCAAAATGGAAACCTTCCGCAGATGAAAGCAGGCCTGCGTCGACGCACTGATGATGATGCCAGACCACCACCCTGATGAACCCTTCTACGTCAGAGCAGTCACTGAGCTACAAGACATCGAAGAAGCCATGACATTGGCGGTAAGTGACATTGCCTCCTTTGAACCATGCATTATCCCTGGCTGTCCCCATCATGAAAATGAAAAACTCAACAAAATTCCCAGTAAAATCCACTTCTACTACTAATAACTCTGGAAAAAGGAAAGAAATTTCCAACTTTGAATATCTCCCCCCAAAGAAAACGGCAAAAAAAGATAATTCTTGAAAATACTGTTAATGATGAATTAAATTTGTCTCAAAATAAATTTGAACTGCCACAAGGCGCTCACTTTAACAACCTCGAAGACTCAGGTCCAGTCGAAAACGAAAACAACCCCAATGGCTCGAAAAATTCGGCCAGTCAAAATGCTCCACAAACTCAACTCCCACCACCCATCATGCTTTTCGTCGAAAAAACTACAAAGCCCAAATGGCAGCAATAACAAAAGCTTTCCCCAAAATAAGATCCCGCCTTACGGGTGAATTTCTAAAATTATACACATACAGCGCAGAAGAAAGACGTATGGCTGTACAACACCTTACAATGCTTGACTTTCAATTCTACACTATTAAATCAAAAGCCGAACGCCCCATTAAAGTAGTGATCAAAGGCCTCCCCAGAAACACCAACCCTGAAGAAATTAAACAAGATTTGGAAATACTAGGATACACCCCAGACAGAGTTAATCAATTAATTGGAAGAAAAATAAACGCCCCCTCCCCATCTTTTTAATCACCCTCCCCCGTAATCTTGACAATCTCAAAATATTTGATCTTAAAACCATAAATTACCTCAGCATCAGAGTTGAGGGTTATGATGGTAGGGGTGTAACTCAATGTTACACCTGTAACAATTTTAATCATAGCTCTGAAAACTGCCACCTTAAACCAAGATGCCTAAAATGCGGTGAAAATCACCTCACCCGAGATTGCCCCATTAAACAAAAACTTGAAACGCCTTACTGCATCAAGTGCAACATCTACGGTCACATGGCAAACTATAGAGGTTGCCCTCATTCCCAAACCCCCAAAGGAGCCGCGAAAAACAACAGAAATTCTTACACCAACATTTACAATAGCTTAGTTAGACCAAATATCTCCTACGCACAAGCGACAACCGGAGCTATTAATTCAAAAACACCCCTCAGATGGCGACACGCGGACCTGGGTCTTCGGCACAAAACTGAGACCAACAAACCAATTCCCCCAATAACAGATATAATAATAATCACTTCCCCAATTTTAATCGTAGAAATAACAATTTTAACTTTAATAACATGAATAATAACAATAATATTAATATTCAAACAACGCTGCAAATGACAATGCACTGTCTAATGCAGCTTTCCCAAATTGTTTGTAACGGCAATAATTTAAATACAAACCAACAATTAAATCCCAATCAAATGTACGCCCAAATAGAGGCATCGTGTAACAATATTAATAATGTATAGTTCATCCCCGATTGGTCTCAGTTTGTGTTCATGGAACGCAAACGGCTTACTAAGAAAAATTGCTGAACTACGTATTTTTATAGAGAAGCACTCCCCGGATATTTTTCTCATACAAGAAACTCACCTGAAACCTTCTCACAACTTTATTATAGCGAACTACACCTGTCACAGAAATGACAGAATCTCCGATGGACCGCGGACCGCAGGTGGAACTCTGATCCTAGTTAAAACTCTCTCAAACACTACTGCCTCCCCCACCCTCCTCTTCGAGCTCTTGAAGCAACTAATATAATACTAACTCCCCCAAGCATGATCCCATTTCAATTACTTGTGTTTACATTCCTCCCTCTTCCGATGAAAATTTATTTACCATTGACATTGAGCACTTTATTCAAACAGCTAGTAATTGTATTCTCTTCGGAGATTTCAACGCAACTCATAACGCTTGGAATTGTAAAAATAATACTACCAGAGGAAGACACCTCTTTAATTTCGCTAATATGCTCAACTTAAATATCGCTTTTCCCTCAACTCCTACTAGATTTGGTCACAATTCCGCTAACACCATTGACATCGCACTAATTAAAAACTTCTACTACCCCTTTACAATTAACTCCATCGACGATCTTTCCTCAGACCATAATCCGGTTTTCTTAAATTTTAACTTCAAACTCGCAGAAGCACCCCCAAATCCCAGAGCGGTCTCCACAGATTGGAAAACTTTCAAAATAAATCTAAATAAAAATCTTTTCTCTTTGATTTCCATCCTAATAATATTAACAACACTAACGACCTAGAACAAAAAAAAAAACAGAGTTCACCGAGGCGATCATTGATACTCATAGCCACGCCTCCCGACCAATAGAAACAGACCGAAGGAACTTCACTCCACATAACATTAACCAGCTGATTAAAATCAAAAAGAGTTTACTCCGGTTGGACTGACCATGAAGGTAAATAAGTTCCTTGTATTAGGGACGAGTGTTAATAAGAGGATGAAGAAATAAAAAAAACGTCGCCATTTTAGAAATAAATACTAAAGCTGCATTTACTTTAACTTTCAAGATCTTCTGAGCACGTACTTTTCTGACTCCCACAGCCCTTTTCAGGGCTCTTGCGACAGAGTTAACCTCTACACTTTCTACCCTGCTGATAAAACGTTTACGACTTGGAAATGGCCAACCTACCAACCGACATGAAACTGGAACTAGCAGAATCGCAACGGAACGCTACGAGGACACCTTCGCCTCAGCTTACACCATGTGAGCAGTTGAAATACAGTAAAGCCCGACTTGCCAAAATGGAAACCTTCCGCAGATGAAAGCAGGCCTGCGTCGACGCACTGATGATGATGCCAGACCACCACCCTGATGAACCCTTCTACGTCAGAGCAGTCACTGAGCTACAAGACATCGAAGAAGCCATGACATTGGCGGTAAGTGACATTGACTCCTTTGAACCATGCATTATCCCTGGCTGTCCCCATCATGAAAATGAAAAAAACTCAACAAAATTCCCCAGTAAAATCCACTTCTACTACTAATAACTCTGGAAAAAGGAAAGAAATTTCCAACTTTGAATATCTCCCCCCCAAAGAAAAACGGCAAAAAAGATAATTCTTGAAAATACTGTTAATGATGAATTAAATTTGTGTCTCAAAATAAATTTGAACTGCCACAAGGCGCTCACTTTAACAACCTCGAAGACTCAGGTCCAGTCGAAAACGAAAACAACCCCAATGGCTCGAAAAATTCGGCCAGTCAAAATGCTCCACAAACTCAACTCCCACCACCCATCATGCTTTTCGTCGAAAAAAAAAAACTACAAAGCCCAAATGGCAGCAATAACAAAAGCTTTCCCAAAATAAGATCCCGCCTTACGGGTGAATTTCTAAAATTATACACATACAGCGCAGAAGAAAGACGTATGGCTGTACAACACCTTACAATGCTTGACTTTCAATTCTACACTATTAAATCAAAAGCCGAACGCCCCATTAAAGTAGTGATCAAAGGCCTCCCCAGAAACACCAACCCTGAAGAAATTAAACAAGATTTGGAAATACTAGGATACACCCCAGACAGAGTTAATCAATTAATTGGAAGAAAAAATAAACGCCCCCTCCCCATCTTTTAATCACCCTCCCCGTAATCTTGACAATCTCAAAATATTTGATCTTAAAACCATAAATTACCTCAGCATCAGAGTTGAGGGTTATGATGGTAGGGGGTGTAACTCAATGTTACACCTGTAACAATTTTTAATCATAGCTCTGAAAACTGCCACCTTAAACCAAGATGCCTAAATGCGGTGAAAATCACCTCACCCGAGATTGCCCCATTAAACAAAAAACTTGAAACGCCTTACTGCATCAAGTGCAACATCTACGGTCACATGGCAAACTATAGAGGTTGCCCCTCATTCCCCAAACCCCCAAAAGGAGCCGCGAAAAACAACAGAAATTCTTACACCAACATTTACAATAGCTTAGTTAGACCAAATATCTCCTACGCACAAGCGACAACCGGAGCTATTAATTCAAAAACACCCCTCAGATGGCGACACGCGGACCTGGGTCTTCGGCACAAACTGAGACCAACAAACCAATTCCCCCAATAACAGATATAATAATAATCACTTCCCCAATTTTAATCGTAGAAATAACAATTTTAACTTTAATAACATGAATAATAACAATAATATTAATATTCAAACAACGCTGCAAATGACAATGCACTGTCTAATGCAGCTTTCCCAAATTGTTTGTAACGGCAATAATTTAAATACAAAAACCAACAATTAAATCCCAATCAAATGTACGCCCAAATAGAGGCATCGTGTAACAATATTAATAATGTATAGTTCATCCCCGATTGGTCTCAGTTTGTGTTCATGGAACGCAAACGGCTTACTAAGAAAAATTGCTGAACTACGTATTTTTATAGAGAAGCACTCCCCGGATATTTTTCTCATACAAGAAACTCACCTGAAACCTTCTCACAACTTTAATATAGCGAACTACACCTGTCACAGAAATGACAGAATCTCCGATGGACCGCGGACCGCAGGTGGAACTCTGATCCTAGTTAAAAACTCTCTCAAACACTACTGCCTCCCCACCCCTCCTCTTCGAGCTCTTGAAGCAACTAATATAATACTAACTCCCCAAGCATGATCCCATTTCAATTACTTGTGTTTACATTCCTCCCTCTTCCGATGAAAATTTATTTACTATTGACATTGAGCACTTTATTCAAACAGCTAGTAATTGTATTCTCTTCGGAGATTTCAACGCAACTCATAACGCTTGGAATTGTAAAATAATACTACCAGAGGAAGACACCTCTTTAATTTTCGCTAATATGCTCAACTTAAATATCGCTTTTCCCTCAACTCCTACTAGATTTGGTCACAATTCCGCTAACACCATTGACATCGCACTAATTAAAAACTTCTACTACCCCTTTACAATTAACTCCATCGACGATCTTTCCTCAGACCATAATCCGGTTTTCTTAAATTTTAACTTCAAACTCGCAGAAGCACCCCCAAATCCCAGAGCGGTCTCCACAGATTGGAAAACTTTCAAAATAAATCTAAATAAAAATCTTTTTCTCTTTGATTTCCATCCTAATAATATTAACAACACTAACGACCTAGAACAAAAATCACAGAGTTCACCGAGGCGGTCATTGATACTCATAGCCACGCCTCCCGACCAATAGAAACAGACCGAAGGAACTTCACCCACATAACATTAACCAGCTGATTAAAATCAAAAAGAGTTTACTCCGGTTGGACTGACCATGAAGGTAAATAAGTTCCTTGTATTAGGGACGAGTGTTAATAAGAGGATGAAGAAATAAAAAAAATCGTCGCCATTTTAGAAATAAATACTAAAGCTGCATTTACTTTAACTTTCAAGATCTTCTGAGCACGTACTTTTCTGACTCCCACAGCCCTTTTCAGGGCTCTTGCGACAGAGTTAACCTCTACACTTTCTACCCTGCTGATAAAACGTTTACGACTTGGAAAATGGCCAACCTACCAACCGACATGAAACTGGAACTAGCAGAATCGCAACGGAACGCTACGAGGACACCTTCGCCTCAGCTTACACCATGTGAGCAGTTGAAATACAGTAAAGCCCGACTTGCCAAAATGGAAACCTTCCGCAGATGAAAGCAGGCCTGCGTCGACGCACTGATGATGATGCCAGACCACCACCCTGATGAACCCTTCTACGTCAGAGCAGTCACTGAGCTACAAGACATCGAAGAAGCCATGACATTGGCGGTAAGTGACATTGCCTCCTTTGAACCATGCATTATCCCTGGCTGTCCCCATCATGAAAATGAAAAAAACTCAACAAAATTCCCCAGTAAAATCCACTTCTACTACTAATAACTCTGAAAAGGAAAAGAAATTTCCAACTTTGAATATCTCCCCCCAAAGAAAAAACGGCAAAAAAGATAATTCTTGAAAATACTGTTAATGATGAATTAAATTTGTCTCAAAATAAATTTGAACTGCCACAAGGCGCTCACTTTAACAACCTCGAAGACTCAGGTCCAGTCGAAAACGAAAACAACCCCAATGGCTCGAAAAAATTCGGCCAGTCAAAATGCTCCACAAACTCAACTCCCACCACCCATCATGCTTTTCGTCGAAAAAAAAACTACAAAGCCCAAATGGCAGCAATAACAAAAGCTTTCCCCAAAATAAGATCCCGCCTTACGGGTGAATTTCTAAAATTATACACATACAGCGCAGAAGAAAGACGTATGGCTGTACAACACCTTACAATGCTTGACTTTCAATTCTACACTATTAAAAATCAAAAAAGCCGAACGCCCCATTAAAGTAGTGATCAAAGGCCTCCCCAGAAACACCAACCCTGAAGAAATTAAACAAGATTTGGAAATACTAGGATACACCCCAGACAGAGTTAATCAATTAATTGGAAGAAAAAATAAACGCCCCTCCCCATCTTTTAATCACCCTCCCCGTAATCTTGACAATCTCAAAATATTTGATCTTAAAAACCATAAATTACCTCAGCATCAGAGTTGAGGGTTATGATGGTAGGGTGTAACTCAATGTTACACCTGTAACAATTTTTAATCATAGCTCTGAAAACTGCCACCTTAAACCAAGATGCCTAAAATGCGGTGAAAATCACCTCACCCAGAGATTGCCCCATTAAACAAAAACTTGAAACGCCTTACTGCATCAAGTGCAACATCTACGGTCACATGGCAAACTATAGAGGTTGCCCTCATTCCCCAAACCCCCAAAAGGAGCCGCGAAAAACAACAGAAATTCTTACACCAACATTTACAATAGCTTAGTTAGACCAAATATCTCCTACGCACAAGCGACAACCGGAGCTATTGAATTCAAAAACACCCTCAGATGGCGACACGCGGACCTGGGTCTTCGGCACAAACTGAGACCAACAAACCAATTCCCCAATAACAGATATAATAATAATCACTTCCCCAATTTTAATCGTAGAAATAACAATTTTAACTTTAATAACATCAAGAACAATAATATTAATATCCAAACAACGCTGCAAATGACAATGCACTGTCTAATGCAGCTTTCCCAAATTCTTTGTAACGGTAATAATTTAAATACAAGCCAACAATTTAATCCCAATCAAATGTACGCCCAAATAGAGGCATCGTGTAACAATATTAATAATGTATAGTTCATCCCCGATTGGTCTCAGTTTGTGTTCATGGAACGCAAACGGCTTACTAAGAAAAATTGCTGAACTACGTATTTTTATAGAGAAGCACTCCCCGGATATTTTCTCATACAAGAAACTCACCTGAAACCTTCTCACAACTTTATTATAGCGAACTACACCTGTCACAGAAATGACAGAATCTCCGATGGACCGCGGACCGCAGGTGGAACTCTGATCCTAGTTAAAAACTCTCTCAAACACTACTGCCTCCCCACCCCCTCTTTCGAGCTCTTGAAGCAACTAATATAATACTAACTCCCCCAAGCATGATCCCATTTCAATTACTTGTGTTTACATTCCTCCCTCTTCCGATGAAAATTTATTTACCATTGACATTGAGCACTTTATTCAAACAGCTAGTAATTGTATTCTCTTCGGAGATTTCAACGCAACTCATAACGCTTGGAATTGTAAAAATAATACTACCAGAGGAAGACACCTCTTTAATTTCGCTAATATGCTCAACTTAAATATCGCTTTTCCCCTCAACTCCTACTAGATTTGGTCACAATTCCGCTAACACCATTGACATCGCACTAATTAAAAACTTCTACTACCCTTTACAATTAACTCCATCGACGATCTTTCCTCAGACCATAATCCGGTTTTCTTAAATTTTAACTTCAAACTCGCAGAAGCACCCCCAAATCCCAGAGCGGTCTCCACAGATTGGAAAACTTTCAAAATAAATCTAAATAAAAATCTTTCTCTTTGATTTCCATCCTAATAATATTAACAACACTAACGACCTAGAACAAAAATCACAGAGTTCACCGAGGCGGTCATTGATACTCATAGCCACGCCTCCCGACCAATAGAAACAGACCGAAGGAACTTCACTCCACATAACATTAACCAGCTGATTAAAATCAAAAAGAGTTTACTCCGGTTGGACTGACCATGAAGGTAAATAAGTTCCTTGTATTAGGGACGAGTGTTAATAAGAGGATGAAGAAATAAAAACGTCGCCATTTTAGAAATAAATACTAAAGCTGCATTTACTTTAACTTTCAAGATCTTCTGAGCACGTACTTTTCTGACTCCCACAGCCCTTTTCAGGGCTCTTGCGACAGAGTTAACCTCTACACTTTCTACCCTGCTGATAAAACGTTTACGACTTGGAAATGGCCAACCTACCAACCGACATGAAACTGGAACTAGCAGAATCGCAACGGAACGCTACGAGGACACCTTCGCCTCAGCTTACACCATGTGAGCAGTTGAAATACAGTAAAGCCCGACTTGCCAAAATGGAAACCTTCCGCAGATGAAAGCAGGCCTGCGTCGACGCACTGATGATGATGCCAGACCACCCTCACCCTGATGAACCCTTCTACGTCAGAGCAGTCACTGAGCTACAAGACATCGAAGAAGCCATGACATTGGCGGTAAGTGACATTGCCTCCTTTGAACCATGCATTATCCCATGGCTGTCCCCATCATGAAAATGAAAAACTCAACAAAATTCCCCAGTAAAAATCCACTTCTACTACTAATACCACTCTGGAAAGGAAAGAAAATTTCCAACTTTGAATATCTCCCCCCAAAGAAAAAACGGCAAAAAGATAATTTCTTGAAAATACTGTTAATGATGAATTAAATTTGTCTCAAAATAAATTTGAACTGCCACAAGGCGCTCACTTTAACAACCTCGAAGACTCAGGTCCAGTCGAAAACGAAAACAACCCCCAATGGCTCGAAAAATTCGGCCAGTCAAAATGCTCCACAAACTCAACTCCCACCACCCATCATGCTTTTCGTCGAAAAAAAAACTACAAAGCCCAAATGGCAGCAATAACAAAAGCTTTCCCAAAATAAGATCCCGCCTTACGGGTGAATTTCAAAATTATACACATACAGCGCAGAAGAAAGACGTATGGCTGTACAACACTCAACCAAATGCTTGACTTTCAATTCTACACTATTAAATCAAAAGCCGAACGCCCCATTAAAGTAGTGATCAAGGCCTCCCCAGAAACACCAACCCTGAAGAAATTAAACAAGATTTTGGAAATACTAGGATACACCCCAGACAGAGTTAATCAATTAATTGGAAGAAAAATAAAACCCCCTCCCCATCTTTTAATCACCCCACCCCCGTAATCTTGACAATCTCAAAATATTTGATCTTAAAACCATAAATTACCTCAGCATCAGAGTTGAGGGTTGGTGATGGTAGGGGTGTAACTCAATGTTACACCTGTAACAATTTTAATCATAGCTCTGAAAACTGCCACCTTAAAACCAAGATGCCTAAAATGCGGTGAAAATCACCTCGCCCGAGATTGCCCCATTAAACAAAAAAACTTGAAACGCCTTACTGCATCAAGTGCAACATCTACGGTCACATGGCAAACTATAGAGGTTGCCCTCATTCCCCAAACCCCAAAAGGAGCCGCGAAAAACAACAGAAATTCTTTACACCAACATTTACAATAGCTTAGTTAGACCAAATATCTCCTACGCACAAGCGACAACCGGAGCTATTAATTCAAAAACACCCCTCAGATGGCGACACGCGGACCTGGGTCTTCGGCACAAACTGAGACCAACAAACCAATTCCCCCCAATAACAGATATAATAATAATCATCCCCAATTTTAATCGTAGAAATAACAATTTTAAATTTAATAATAACATCAATAACAATAATATTAATATCAACAACGCTGCAAATGACAATGCACTGTCTAATGCAGCTTTCCCAAATTGTTTGTAACGGTAATAATTTAAATACAAGCCAACAATTTAATCCCAATCAAATGTACGCCCAAATAGAGGCATCGTGTAACAATATTAATAATGTATAGTTCATCCCCGATTGGTCTCAGTTTGTGTTCATGGAACGCAAACGGCTTACTAAGAAAAATTGCTGAACTACGTATTTTTATAGAGAAGCACTCCCCGGATATTTTTCTCATACAAGAAACTCACCTGAAACCTTCTCACAACTTTAATATAGCGAACTACACCTGTCACAGAAATGACAGAATCTCCGATGGACCGCGGACCGCAGGTGGAACTCTGATCCTAGTTAAAAACTCTCTCAAACACTACTGCCTCCCCACCCTCCTCTTCGAGCTCTTGAAGCAACTAATATAATACTAACTCCCAAGCATGATCCCATTTCAATACTTGTGTTTACATTCCTCCCCTCTTCCGATGAAAATTTATTTACTATTGACATTGAGCACTTTATTCAAACAGCTAGTAATTGTATTCTCTTTGAGATTTCAACGCACCTCATAACGCTTGGAATTGTAAAAATAATACTACCAGAGGAAGACACCTCTTTTAATTTCGCTAATATGCTCAACTTAAATATCGCTTTTCCCTCACTCCTACTAGATTTGGTCACAATTCCGCTAACACCATTGACATCGCACTAATTAAAACTTCTACCCCTTTACAATGCTCCATCGACGATCTTTCCTCAGACCATAATCCGGTTTTCTTTTAAATTTTAACTTCAAACTCTGCAGAAGCACCCCCAAATCCCAGAGCGGTCTCCACAGATTGGAAAACTTTTAAAATAAATCTAAATAAAAATCTTTTCTCTTTGATTTCCATCCTAATAATATTAACAACACTAACGACCTAGAACAAAAAATCACAGAGTTCACCGGAGGCGGTCATTGATACTCATAGCCACGCCTCCCGACCAATAGAAACAGACCGAAGGAACTTCACCCACATAACATTAACCAGCTGATTAAAAATCAAAAAAAAAAAAGAGTTTACTCAGGTTGACTGACCATGGGTAAATAAGTTCCTTGTATTAGGGACGAGTGTTAATAAGAGGATGAAGAAATAAAAACGTCGCCATTTTAGAAATAAATACTAAAGCTGCATTTACTTTAACTTTCAAGATCTTCTGAGCACGTACTTTTCTGACTCCCACAGCCCTTTTCAGGGCTCTGCGACAGAGTTAACCTCTACACTTTCTACCCTGCTGATAAAACGTTTACGACTTGAAATGGCCAACCTACCAACCGACATGAAACTGGAACTAGCAGAATCGCAACGGAACGCTACGAGGACACCTTCGCCCCAGCTTACACCATGTGAGCAGTTGAAATACAGTAAAGCCCGACTTGCAAAAATGGAAACCTTCCCGCAGATGAAAGCAGGCCTGCGTCGACGCACTGTGATGATGCCAGACCACCACCTGATGAACCCTTCTACGTCAGAGCAGTCACTGAGCTACAAGACATCGAAGAAGCCATGACATTGGCGGTAAGTGACATTGCCCTTTGAACCATGCATTATCCCTGGCTGTCCCCATCATGAAAATGAAAAACTCAACAAATTCCCCAGTAAAATCCACTTCTACTACTAATAATCTGGAAAAAGGAAAGAAATTTCCAACTTTGAATATCTCCCCCAAAGAAAAACGGCAAAAAGATAATTCTTGAAAATACTGTTAATGATGAATTAAATTTTGTCTCAAAATAAATTTGAACTGCCACAAGGCGCTCACTTTAACAACCTCGAAGACTCAGGTCCAGTCGAAAACGAAAATAACCCCAATGGCTCGAAAATTCGGCCAGTCAAAATGCTCCACAAACTCAACTCCACCACCCATCATGCTTTTCGTCGAAAAACTACAAAGCCCAAATGGCAGCAATAACAAAAGCTTTCCCCAAAATAAGATCCGCCTTACGGGTGAATTTCTAAATTATACACATACAGCGCAGAAGAAAGACGTATGGCTGTACAACACCTTACAATGCTTGGACTCAATTCTACACTATTAAATCAAAAGCCGAACGCCCCATAAAGGTAGTGATCAAAGGCCTCCCCCGAAACACCAACCCTGAAGAAATTAAACAGATTTGGAAATACTAGGCTACACCCCGGACAGAGTTAATCAATTAATTGGAAGAAAAAAAAATAAACGCCCCCTCCCCATCTTTTAATCACCCTCCCCAGAAACTTAGACAATCTAAAATATCTTTGACTTAAAACCCTAAATTACCTCAGCGTCAGAGTTGAGGGTTATGATGGAAGAGGTGTAACTCCAGTGTTACACCTGTAACAAATTTAATCATACCTCTGAAAACTGCCATCTTAAACCAAGATGCCTAAAATGTGGCGAAAACCACATAACCCGTGACTGTCCGCTTAAACAAAAACTAGAAACAGCGTATTGCATCAACTGCAATATTTATGGCCACATGGCAAACTACAGAGGATGCCCTTCATTCCCAAACCCCAAAAGGAGCCGCCAAAAACAATGAACTCCTACACAAATATTTACAACAGCTTGGTTAGGCCAAACATCTCTTATGCCCAAGCAACAACCGGAGCAAATAACGCAAAAACCCCCCACAGATGGCGACACGAGAACCTGGGTTTTCAGCACAAACTGAGACAAAAAACCTAACCCCCAAATAACAGATATAATCATAATAACTTTCCAAATTTTAATAACAGAAATAGCAACTTTAATTTTAATAATTGACCAAAACAATAATAACTTTAATGTTCAAACCACACTGCAAATGACAATGCATTGTCTAATGCAGTTATCTCAAATTC
The DNA here is from genome assembly GCA_019973935.1 of Trichonephila clavipes. Lineage (NCBI taxonomy): Eukaryota > Metazoa > Arthropoda > Arachnida > Araneae > Nephilidae > Trichonephila > Trichonephila clavipes. The sequence goes on along the minus strand of BMAU01002409.1, from coordinate 38,877 downwards.
TATGCAATAATAACAATATGAACAATAATCAAAAAATTAAACCCAAATCAAATGTACGCCCAAATAGAGGCATCTTGTAATAATTCTAATCATGTATAGTTCCTCCCCGATTGGTCTCAGTTTGTGTTCATGGAACGCAAACGGATTGCTAAGAAAATATGCCGAACTTCGTATTTTTATAGAGAAGCACTCCCCAGACGTTCTTCTTATACAAGAAACTCACCTGAGACCTTCTCACAACTTCAATATCGCAAACTACGTATGCCATAGAAATGACAGAATCTCAGAAGGAGCGCGTACCGCAGGTGGAACTCTGATCCTCGTTAAAAATTCTATAAACACTACTGCCTCCCCACCCCCACTTCGAGCTCTTGAAGCAACTAACATTATACTAACTCCCCCACAGCATGACCCCATATCTATTACTTGTGTTTATATCCCCCCTTCTTCCGATGAAAGCTTATTTACAATAGATATCGAGCATTTTATTCAAACTGCTAATAACTGTATTCTCTTCGGAGATTTTAACGCTACTCACAACGCATGGAACTGCAATAATAACACAACTAGAGGAAGGCACCTCTTTAATTTCGCCAATATGCTAAATTTAAATATCGCCTATCCCCCACTCCTACTAGATTTGGTTATAACTCCGCTAATACAATTGACATAGCACTTATTAAGAACTTCTATTATCCTTTCACCATTAACTCTATCGACGATTTATCATCCGATCATAACCCAGTATTCCTAAACTTCAGCTTTAAATTAGCAATTGAGCCCCCAACCCCAGAGCGGTCTCCACCGACTGGTATTCTTTCAAAAAAATCTAAATAATAACCTTTCTTTATTTGATTATCATCCGAACGATATTAATAATACTAACGATTTAGAGCAAAAAATCTCAGAGTTCACCGACGCGGTCATCGAAACTCATAGCCACGCCTCCCGACCAATAGAAATCGACAAACGAAACTTCACTCCACTACACATTAATAGAGTATTAAAACTCAAAAATTACCTTCGTAAACGTTATCACCAGACACTCAATCCCATTTTTAAAACATCACAATAACAGGCACAATCAGATTTTAAAAAGTACTTAAAAATACAATGATGACATTTGGCAAAAAAGGTTAGAAGCACTCAACACCACAGACAACAGCCTTTGGCGCACACAAAAATTTTTAAAAATAAAAGATCCAAAATCCTTCTCTCAACTGTGCGCCTGGTACGGCAGTCACAGATCAGCAAAAAAGCTAACCTACTTGCTACTAATCTTAAAAAATAACTTTATTGAAAATATCGCGAAAATGATTCCTAATAAAATGATGCGAAAATATTAACTCCACCGTAAACAATTTTCTTTCCACCCCTCCTACCACTAACATTGAACCTGCCCTTCCTGACGAAATTATCTCACTTCATTAAGCATATTTTGGGATAAGCTCCTGGTAAAGATTTAATCATAATCGCATGTTAAAAAATTTCCCCATTAAACTCATCCTAATTTTAACAATTCTAGTTAACAAAATCCTCAAATTTAATCACTTTCCAGAAAACTGGAAAGAAGCTATTATTTTTCAATTAACAAACCTGGCAAAGATCCCTCATAGCAACTAGTTACAGGCCAATATCCCTGTTTTCCACAATCGGTAAACTTTTCCATTATTCTCCTTAGATTAAAAAACTTTATCAACTCAAAATAATCTTCCTCAATCCTAATCAATCAGTATGGTTTACTACAAACTGTCTACCCTTTTACACCCACTCTTAAGATTAACCGAGCATATCTCGAAGGTTTCCAAAAGAAAAGCACGGGCGCGGTTTTTCTGGATATCCAGATAAGCCTTCGACCGTGTTTGGATTAATGGACTAACTTTTAAACTAATTTCTTTATAATATTCCTCCCCAATGATTACCTCATTCACTCTTATCTCACTAACCAGATCCTTCCGAAAACAGAATTAATGAGACTTTATCTCAAATTAACACTCTGTTTCTGCAGGGTGTTATCCCCAAGGTTCTTTGCTATTTTTAATACTATTTAATCTGGACATTAACGATATTCCTGAATATTCACTAACAAAAATTAACCTCTACGCTGATGACACTGCCATTCACGCAACATTCAAAAAACCTAACTACAATTTCTTTTGCTATAAACAAACACCGTTACTACACCTCCAAAACTTCTATGACAAATGGAAAATTAGCATAAACGTAAAAAATCAACAGCCATAATTTTTACGAAAAATCATTGCCTGTAATTTAATTATCTATGTATAATAAACATCGTCCACATGGTCTCAGGAAGCCAAATACCTTGGCATAATTTTCGATACCCACCTAACTTGGAAACAACATTTACATACGTTCGCGATAAGTTCAAATTATGTTTAAACTCTTCCCCCTAATAGGCCGGAACTCACATTTAAGTATAGAAAACAAAGTGTTATGCGTCCCATCTTAGCTTATGCAAGTCCAGTCTGGGGTTATGCCGTTAAAACTAATATAAATAAACTAGATACCTTTACAAAACTCTCTCATTCGTATGATCGTCAAAGCAACCAGATATATGCGCAATGACGACATTCGCAAAGATCTTAAAATTAATAGCTTTAAAGCATATATTCAGAATAATGCAATTAACTTCTTTAATAATTTAAAACATAATAATGTCAATATTCAAAACTTAATTCACATTATACTAAATGACAAAACAAAGAGGCCAAGAAGAATACTTCTTGATTCTTATAATCCTCCGTAATTTTTAACTTTGTGCAATTTAACATTGCACACCTATTTTCTAAAATTATTCTTTTAAAATTTATCTTTAAAATTCTATCTTTTAAATTATTTTGTCATTATTTTTTCCTAACTAAACTAAAATTAGATGGTACGCGGGCGACGGCGCGACAGCGCCTTTTCCCAGAAGGATGGGAGGAAATGAAAAACCGTATGAAAGAAAATGTGTCTAATCAAGAGAACTCCCCGGCAGAACGGGGAGGGAGGACGTACCCCGAAACACGAAACGCTCTATCGATGCAGAGCGCCGGCGGGGAGGGGAAGAACGCAGGAAGGCAGTCGGGACGGCTGAACGCAGTAAATCAAAGGCGGTGACTTATCACCCAAGAACCCAAAATAAAATGACGCAGTGCAGTGCAGCTAATATATGTTGTTGAGAGTGTGAAAAGAGTGTTTAAATGTTGAGTTATGGAGGGCGAAGCGGGTTTCTCCACTTCGTCGAAGAGTATGAATATTTAATTTTAGGATGAGGATACGTAAATAATGTTTGTGCTTGGATAATTGGATTTTCATGAAATTCAATAGATTTAAATACGTTTCTAGAAAGTTTAGTGATGTAATTAGAAATCGGCTCCATTTGTAGGTCGTTGTGAATAACGTCATTTCGGACGTACCAAGGTGCGTTCGTCATGACGCGTAGTATTTTGTTTTGCATTACTTGTACTTTTTTCATGTGGGTGGCGGCTGCGGCTCCCAAACGGGTGAACCATAAGTAATAACTGGGCGCAAAATCTGCTTGTAAAGAATGACTTTATTTTCTAGGGATAGAGGAGACCTCCTCCCGACAAGGGAGATGGCCAGAGAAATTCTACCCCAGAATTTCTCAGATAGATAGTCGATGTGCTTTTTGAATGTTAAGCGGCTATCAATGTGTAGACCCAGATATTTCACCACCGGAACCCACTGTATGTAGTCATCAAAAGTGTAAGTTGGAAAGGCGGGTCTATAACCCCCCATTTCCTGAAAACAATTGCTTGAGTTTTATCTACATTAATTGCAATTCTCCAATGTGTAAGCCACGTCTCAAGTTTATCTAAAAAGTGTTGAATATTTTTAATTGTGTATTTCAGCTGGACACCTTGCGAGAGAACTGCGGAATCATCCGCAAACAGGCAAGTACTGACGGTGGAGTGCTGTGGAAAGTCATGTGTGTAAATGTTGTACAAGTACGGTGAGAGGACAGATCCCTGAGGGACCCCAGAGAGGCAAGATCCCGTGTTAGAATATGAATTATTTACACGAACTCTGAAAGTTCTATTGTGTAAGAAATTATGAATGATTTTAATTAAATAATCAGGGAACTGTAATTTAATTAATTTGTACGTGAGGCCATCGTGCCACAGTTTGTCGAATGCCCTTTTAACGTCTAAAAAGACACCTACAGTATATAATTTGTGGGCAAAACCCTCGTTTATAAAGTTTGTTACACGTATCAGTTGGTGTAGCGTTGAATGGCCCTCCCGGAAGCCGCATTGCTCCGGGGAATACAATCTATGGCTTTGCAGTGAGATTTGATTCTAGTTAAAATAATTCTTTCGAAAATCTTAGCAGTGGCGTTAATTAAGCTAATTGGTCTGTAGCCTTGTGGATATGTCTTATCTTGGTTTGGCTTTGCCAGCATAATGACGTTTGCTTGCTTCCATAGTGTAGGAAAGTGATTTTTAATGAGGCATTGATTGTACAACTTAGTTAAATGAGTAAGCGCATTTTGCGTAAAATATTTAAATGCTATGTTTGGGATTTGATCGGGGCCTGCAGCTTTTCTATTCTGCAGTTTTTAATAATGCCTCTGACCTCGGAGGGGGAAGTGAGAGGGGGCGTGCATGTTGCGAAGTTGTCGAAATAGTCATCGACTAAACTTTCAACTTCTTCAATCTTGTCGTCACAGTAGGGTTCTTCATTTTCCTGAAACGTGACTTCAAGTGTATCTTTGAAAACCTCCGCCTTTTCGAAATCCGAATAGGCCATTCCACCCGGACCATGAAGAGGTGGAAGGGGGATATGCCTTTTAGAAAATTTCCTATGTAAGTTATACAAGGAATTGTCCTCAGGGTTTAAAGTTAAAAGAAAATCTTTCCAGGTCCTGTTTTTATGTTCTTGGATTTCTTTCCTGATCTGCCTAATGAGAGCATTAACTTCGCGTTTGTATGGCGGGTATCTGGTTTCATTCAGAGTTTACGGAATCTATTTTTAGCTCGGATAAGCTCTCTGATGTTTTCAGGGAGGCGGAGGTGTGGAGTGGTAATTAATCTGGTGGAAGTGGAAGCAGAAATAGCATTCGAAATATTGCTGGTAAAATTTTGAACGGCTAGATCCAAATCATCTATCCGGGGATTTCCGGGAATGGTGTGAGAAATTATTTCTTGAAATTTAATCCAGTTGGTAGTTTTTAAAGTTCTAAGAATTGGTGGAAGTGCATTATTAGTGACGAAATCAAAAATAACTGGATTGTGATCACTGCTAAGAGTATTTATAGTAAAAACTTCAGTGTGAGATAAATTAACTGCAAAGCCGATGTCTAGGATAGCGTTGGAGTGTCGACTGTTGAAGTGTGTAGGAGTATCGGGGGCAAGAATATCCAGTGCCGACCCAACGGCCCAATTGCACAGAATATTTCCATTTGAGTTTGCCCTGCCTGGGTTCCAGCTGGGATGTCGAGCATTAAAATCGCCGAAGAGAAAGGCTTTGTTGCTATGGATGAGAATTGCGTCGAGTTCCGTAGAATTAATGGAGCCGTGTGGAGGTCTATAAATGCACGCCACAGTAATCTTACTGTTGTTTCCTAACTGAAGTATGACTGAAGAATTTTCAAAGGTGTTTGAAACATTTAGGATGGCGTGGTGCCTGATAGAATTCTTGACGAAGAGGGCCGTTCCGCCCCCTCTATGTGTTGTGCGGTCACTTCTGTGACAAGTGTAATTTGGAATGCTAACTCTGTCCGCAGGACGAAGATGAGTTTCTTGTATCCCGATTACGTCGGGGTTATAATCAATTATGCAATCTTTTAATTCCTCTAAATTATTTTTTAAACCATTAGCATTCCAGCTAAAAAACCTGAGAGAGTGATCCCTAATACTACAATTGAATTTTGATTTTAAAATTTAGTTTCTAATATGGACAGCATTTGTCCCCACTTCGACATCATCTGGGCCATTTGATTCATGACTTCTTTGGCATCCAGAGAATTGTTTGTGCCTTTTTTACTACTTCCGCAAAGGAAGGTGTTGTTGGCTGTTTTTTGATTTCCTTGCGCGCAGCCGCTCGCTCTTGCCAGACGTTCTTCGTCGATTTTGACTTGTTTGTCTTTGTGTTGATGGGATTTCTGGGGCATCCCGAGTAGTTTGCAGGGTGCGGGCCGCTGCAGTTGGCACACTAGCCGGGGCCTTGGCTGACTTTGTGCAATCAGAGGTGAGATGGCCTCCTGAGCATTTCAGACACTTCGGTGCTCTGGCGCAGAACCGAGAGTGGTGAAAAATTCTTGGCAGCGATAACACTGCGGGGGCATGGTGGATTTGTTAAGAGGCTCAACGGCAACTCTAAAAAATCCAATAGTTTTAATGTTGAATATTCCCCTGCTTTCAGGGGATTTGGGGAGGGTTACCAAAAACAGTGGCATATTTGTGTTTGTTTTCCTGTTTCTCAACAGGGAAATATGATTGGGTTGAAACCAAATGAATGTAACTCTGACATGAGTTCTTCCTGGTTAAAATCTGTGGGTAACCCTCTCAAGACTACCTTCAACTGCTTGTTGTGGGCCATCTCAAATGTGTGAGACCGCAATTTCTTGTCCGAGATATACTTTTGAATGAGTCTGTGCTCTTCAGCAGAAGCCGGGAAAACTCGGAGTTTCCCGTTCTCAAAACGCCCCTCGAGTGGTGTGTCGCAGAACTTTCCTAGCTGGTCAAGGAGCTCGGTTGCATTACTCTGTGAATCAATCACTATGGGAGCAATGCGCCTACCGTTCCGGCCTACAAAAGTAAAGCCGTCGTCTTTCTCACTGATGCCGGGCGCGCTAGCGCTTCCGGCGGCTTTCGCCGCCGGGCTGCGTGGCGCGATCACCGGCTTAACTGGCTTTGTTGAAACCTCATCCGAGCTCTCTTCGGCTGAAGTTTCCCCTTCCTCCATAGAAGACTCAGCGCCTTCAATATGGCGAGGGGAGGTGGAAGTGGATGGGAGCTTTCGCTCCGATTTCGCCTGTTTCTTCAACGGCGTCTGCTTGCTAGGCGATGCGGGCTGGCGCTTGGCTGTTTTCCGCTTCGGCTGCGAAGTGGGTGAAGCCGCAGTGGGGACGCGATTAAGTCGCTCGATGTCCCTGATGTAATCTTTGAACTCCTTGTTTTGGAGTCTAATCGATTTTCTAGAGCATTTCAGTGCTGTCCACTGAACAGAATTTACAAGCCTAAGTCTCTCAGGCGTGTTTGGCATATCGGGGTCGTCTAAAGTGACCAAAATTTCTTCTAACACGTCACATAGCTCCTCTGATTCTATGCACGTGGTACATTTATCCATGTAATCATTAGCTGCAATTGCGTCAAATGATAAAGGTTCAAAGGTAAACAAATCACCTACCTTGATAGATGAAGCTACATCTGTCCTGGGAGCGGACATATCCAATGGTAATCCAAAAAAATCTGAAAGGCAAAAACACAATCCGGGTCGAAAACTGTAGTGCGGCACGAGGCCTAACACATACCGCGTGTCGGAGCAAACTTCTTCAAAAAGCGGAAATTTTTTTAAAAAATTAATCCGTAGAAATAACCTCAATCGGTTATATTTGAAGGAACAAGGCCAAAAAGTGACTCTATTGCAACGAAAACGCGGATGTAAAAAGATCCAAGATGAACTGGGGCGAAAGCTCGAAAGGAGAGGGAACGCGTCTGAACACTACCGCGGCAAGAACCAGAATGATTGATGAAAAAAAATTATTTTTTTCCTCGGCTCTCCCCACTGGCTTGACGGCGCGACAGCCCATTTACAATTTCCCAGCCCGTTGGGGGAGCAAATGAAAACCGTATGAAAGAAAATAATCACTCTAGAGAACTCCAATCAGAGCACGGGGAGTCGTAGGAGTCTCAGCCATGCCAAAAAAACGCTCTAACGATCACGCCATCCTGATGAAGCACGTTAGCCACGCCTCCGATTCCATCGATCCATCGGTGAATCACCGCCATGCCACAAAGCAAAATGACGCACTCCACTTTCGCCAAGCCCAACATCACAGCTATCAGATAAGGGATTGAGGACTGAGACTCAGTCCAGACGCCCATAATTCAATCGTTCAATCGTTCAATCGTTAATTTTAGGATTGATGGGAGTTTAGTGTATAATTGGAGTTTCATGAAATTCAAAGAAAAAATAGATTAAAATTTAGTGATGTAATTAGGGTTCATTCGTAGGTCGATTGGTGAATGAACATTTAAAAATACCAAGGGCGGATTGTAGGAATCTAGGAGTATTCTGTTTTAGGTCTTTTGTACTATCAGAGGGATGTGGCATGTGGCATGGAAACGGGTGAACGGAGTTCCTGGGCCAAAAAATCTCAGGGGTGTAATTTTCTAGATTGATGATGTTGGTACAAGGGATGTTGGGGAAATTGTCATAAAGAAGTCGATTTTTTGGCTAAATCTTGAATATGTTTTTTAAACCCAGGAGGTATTTTGATGGCTCTGTAAATATTTTCGTTTGAGTTGTATCTGCATTAATTGCGATACTCGGATGATAGTCTCAATTTTCTAAAAGTTTCTAATATTTTTATGTTTGTGTTAGCTGCGTAGCCCCATATGGGACATCCGTAGCATCCGCAAACAGACAAACGGCCGTATAGAGAAAGTCACCTTATTGTATAGATACATATTGAGAATTCCGGCAAATTAAGGGGTAGAGTGTCTTTAATGCGAACTCTAAATTTATCGTGCGCAAAAATGAATATGAATTCCATGTCAGGGTTTTGTCAAAAGTAATTCCAAGGTACCATCGTGCCACAGTTTATCGAATGACCAGCGTAGTGGTGTGGAAGTATAAAGTTTGGGCGGCGCAATTGGTTTAGCTTTGTTAATAACACCGCAACGGTTTTATCCACGTTGATTTTAATTTTCCAGTCATTGAAGTATTTTTCGAGTAGGGCCATAATGTTTGTTTAGTGGCGTTAATTGTGACTGATTTTGTATTTTTGTAAGTGGCTGAGATCGCAGTGTCATCAGCATATAGATTAATCATAGTGCGTGGGTGTGAAGGTATATCATTAACGTAATGTTGAATAACACAGGTCCCAAATGGGAACCCTGTGTTACTCAAATATTGACGCGGTGTGTTTGAGGAGCGTGTCGTTCACTTTTCTACTTTGTATTTCCTGTTAGTGAGGTATGAGTACAGAATATGAATAATAGCAGGTGGAAAATTATACGTAATAAGTTTATAAATGAGTCAATCTTGTCGTCCAGACACGGTCAAATGCCTTTTGGATATCCAGGAAGACAGCACCAGTGGTCCTGCCTCTCTGAAATCCTGAGGAAATTTTTCCGTTAAAGAGTGGAAGGGTGGTGCCTTTAGAAAATTTGTTGAATTGAATCAAACTGGTTAGGGTTTAAAAAGTTAGTGCTATAAGATGTGAATTTTGAGGTTCTATTTAAAATTATGTGCTCAGCAATTTTGCTAATGAGAGATAATAAGCGTTTGTTGGCCGGTAGGCATCTGGAGAATTTTTTCTTTTTTAGGCTTGTGAATTGGAAAAACAATTGCATGTTTTCAGTTGGAGGCCTGAGTAATAAAATTTTATTAATAATGTAGGTAAAGATGAAGATAATTTTAAAAGGAAAGTTTTTAATCATTTTATTGGTGATATTATCGATTCCAGGTGCTTTGGAGTTTTTAGTTTTTCATATAGTCACAGATCTCGTCTGGGTCTGGTGGGAGTGATAGGAGATGAAGGTGGAGTAGAAAAAATCTTGTTAGTGTATTAGTGACATCAGAGTCTATGTTGGTAGTGTGCTTCCCTGGTCTTTTATTTTCCGTGTAATTGTCTATGAAAGTGTTTGCAATTAAGTTGGCCTTCTGTTCATCGTTGCTAGCGATGCCATTGGGTCCGGTTAAATTTGGAATGTCTGATATTTTTTCCGAAAGTATTTTTGCATGCGCCAGAGACTGTTATCTTGGGTTTCAAGAAGTGATGTAACCCTGACGCGCATCGAGTTTTGCGTTCCAAGTGTTTTGTGCGTGTATCCTGATTTCTTTTTAATTAATTTTTTGAAGTCTGTTGGCTTCAGTTTTGTTAAATGGATTTAGTGTCTGTTGGTATAATTTCCTGGCCCTATTTTTACAAGTTATTAGATAGTTGATGTGTTGTGGCGTGTAGCTGTGTCGGGTGTTTTTAATTGGCTTGGAAGCTAAGTTGTGGGCGGAGCTAACCGCATCCTCGAACTTTGCTACTTTTTCTTTCTAACGTAGATTCACTGTTGATTTTAGCATAGTCGAAGAGTTTAATTTCATTTTTGAGATTTTTTCTGAAAGCAGACCAACAGGTGGTAATTGCTCTAGGATTATCTTTATGGATGGGGTAGCAATATTAAAGTTTAACATGACAGGGTTATGGTCTGACGAAAGGTCGTTTATGGATACAATATTGTAGGGGTAGTTGAAGTTACTAATTATTGCGAAATCAAGAGTATTCGAGGAGTTGTATCCATATCTGGTTGGAGAGTTGGGAAAAGCAATTTCTAGGTTATTGTCGTCAGTGAAGTATTTTAATCGAATGCCTCTGGGAGAGTTTTTGGAACAATTCCATGCACTGTGTGTGGCGTTAAAATCGCCAAAAATCACACAGTTACTGTTGGCCTGAATGAGAGCCTCAATATCAACAGTGAATAAGTTTTTATCAGATCTAGGGGGAATATAAATACAAGTAATTGAGAAGTTGCTAATATTCGGGGAGTAATAGTTACGGTGGTAGCTTCTATATGATGCAGAGTGGGGGATGGGGGGAGAAATGCGGAATAGATTTTTAATAAAAATTATTGTACCACCGAGAGTAGGAGTAGTTCCGTTCAAGATGCGGTCGTTCCTGTAACATGTATAATTTGAAATGTTTATGTTGAGGGTGGGTCTCAAACGTGTTTCTTGGATTAGTAAGATGTCGGGATCGTACTTCTCTATAAAAATTTTTAATTCTGAGATTTTGCTTAGTAGGCCGTTTGCGTTCCAAGAACACAAACTCAGGCCGCTTATTTGGTGTCTATTCATCGTAGTCATCTAGAAGAGCCTCTACTAAGGCGCGTATTTCCTTCTTTCGTTGAGATTTATTTTTATTGGCATTGGATGGTTGAGGGGTGTTAGATGAGAAGTCTATACTATTAATTTGTTGAACAAGTAGTGATAGAGCTTGAATAGTTTGAGTTAGTGTTTGGGTTATGAGACCCATACATTCGTTTTTAGCATTACTGGTTTTTGTTGCTTTGCAATGTGAGTTGTTGCGGCCTGAGTTTGTGCTGTTATTGTAGTAGGAACCTGACCGATTCGTGGTGCCATCTGTTGGGGGGGTGGGAGCGGTATTCTTATTCTTTTCCTGTTGGGCTGCTGCTTGCGCAAAAGATACGTTTGGGCGGACTAGACTGTTAACTATTGTAGTGTAGTTTGGTTTTATTGTTGCTCCTTTGCGTGGTTTGGGGTATAGTGGACATTTTGAGTAATTGGCCATGTGGCCATATGCTTCACAATTCACGCAGTACATAGTTTCGACCTTATCGATCTCGCATTCACTTGTTTGATGGGGTTCCCCACATTTAAGACATTTAGGTTTTATATGGCAATTGCTTGCCGTGTGATTGAATTGTTGGCATTTATAGCATTGGGTCACCCCTTTGCTATCGTAGCCCTCTACTGTAACGTTTAAAAATGAAAGTTTATCTAGCTTAAAAATATTAGCGTTGGTCATGTTTCTTGGTAAGGATACCAAGAATACTGGGAGTGGTTGATTAGTTATTTTTCCAATTAGCTGGGAAACCCGATCAACGGTGAATCCAGATCGATTAGGTCTTTTTCTATATCTTCAGGTTTTGCTTTTTGGGTAGTCCTTTAATTACTACCTTGATAGGTCTTTCTGCTTTAAGTTTAATAGAGTAGAATTGATATTGGATTTTGAGAAATGCGAGAAGTTCATGGTATTGATCGTGTGTGTCGCAATATAATTTAAAATATTCTCGGTCATTTTGCTACGAATTTTTGGCATGAAGTTGTTTATCACTCTCATTTGCTCTCGAAGTCTAAAGTTATTTTTAGCATTACTGGTGGGGGGAGGTTCTTCGTGAGATCGGCTGATTTATTAACGGTGGCATTGGTTGTGGGTTTTTCTTGTTATTTACAGCGTTAACATTGTTGACAGACGTTGCGGTCGAGGTTCCTTCTACGGGATCGATTTCAGAGTCATGAATTTCGAGGGCGTTGAATTTGTTGGAGAGATTGATTTTAAAATTTTGATCAGTAGCCAGTGGAGTATTTTGGTTTTTAGAAAGTTTACGGTTGGGTGGGGAAACAAATTCAGATTCATTGTCTTTTCTTTTGAGTGAGGCAGTTTTCGGTAGAGTAGGAAATTCGTTATCATTATTTTTGGTGGGAGTATTTAAAGGAGTGTGGTGTTCTGCACAACCGGGGTTATCACAGCTGGGAAGAGAGGAAAACTCACTTACCGTTAGTGCGTTGAGGGTGGTGTAGTTGTCGAGTCTTTGGAGGTGTTCTTTCATGATATGGCAGTCTTCGTCGTTTAATCCATGAAGCTTGAGGGATTTTATGTTAGCCTTGATGTTCTCGATGGTGATAGTGTAGTATTTGATGTTTCTTGCCAGTATCTTCATTTGCTCACAGTTGGTGAGGTGTGGAGTTCCGGGGCGGGAGTCATCTTGAGGTAAAGGCGGTTCATTTTCCATAGGGTGTCGATCGTCATTGTTATCCATTCCATTAGTCAATTCAGTATCCAAGTCCATAGCCGGGGTCAACTCAAAAATTTCAGTCATGGTATTTTTTTTTTTTTTTTTTTGATTTAGGTAAATCAAGAAGGCAGAAGTTTGCGTGAGGCTCTAAAGAGCTCAAAGCGATACTGAAGTGGCGCAATCAGCACGCTGGCACTGTGCACCGGAATTCGTATGCGGAGCGTTCAATAGTATGTCCGGACGCTAACGTGTCACAGGCCGTCTCCTGCACAACACATGCATGTTTTGGCACAAAGAGCTTCTTGGTGTATTATGCAGTGAAACGTAAGAATTTCGTGGTTTATTTTGCTCTGAAGAATCGTTATTGCCCCGTTATTTTTCCTACCATACTTCTGGCTCCATCAGTTGCTATTGAAACGATTTTAGTTAAATCGATCTTATTTTTTTCAAAGCATTTTTGCACAGCATTCGGTACTCCTTCCCCTCTAGTTTGTCCCTAGAGTGGAAGCAATCCTACAAGTTCTTTTGGAACTTGGGAAGAAATATACCTGACATATAAAGGGCAATATGTGCCGTGTTAGTTATGTCGCAAGATTTATCTATCGCACTTCAATATTTTCCACCTGCAAGTACGTTACATTTGAAGATAATTTAGCCATTCTATCTTGTACGTTAAATGCACGTTAACGGATAGTGGCAAATATTTGATTTTTTTTCAAGATTTCTGATTTGTTTTTGAAACCATGAAACTGTTCTTCAGATGCACGTATGAAGCAATCTTTGACATACTCACCATCTGTGAATGTTTTGCCTTTTTTGCAATGTCTAGTGATACCACGAAGCTTGCCAGATTAACATTACTTGTAGATTGCGTCCAGTTACTTAAAATAGAACTTGATTGCTGCTTTTGGTTTTGAAGCTCGTCGACAGCTTTTTTTCGTTCTTCACCGGCTGCATACTTACTAGCAAACTGAGTATGTTTTGTAATGAAGTATCTCTCTAAATTTGATTTCTTACAGTGTGCGAGATTTTCGTGGCAAATGAGACAAGTCGTAAGGCCATCTGAGTTGCGTATGAAAGTGAAGGACTCCGTCCAATCCCGATAAAATTCTCGATGCTCTTCTGTTCTTTTTTTTTTTTTTTTTTTGCCATGTTTAGATGGGTGAAGCTGTAGTAAGGAATTTTTAAAATTATTATTTAGGTATTCTAAACAGCAGATGACAAGTTTTGCAATTGTTAACTATGTCAACGTATACCTACGTAAATACCTACGAGAATCTGGGCAAAATGAAATATAATTTATCAAAAAACATTTTACAACGATATTTCCCAATCAAAAATACTTACCGAAATAAAATAAATAATTCTCTAATAATTGAATTATTAAAATAAACATTTTAGACACGAAACACTGTTTGTCTCACTCTCTCACGTAATAATTGACTATAAGTACATAATTTCGTCGCCTCTGTGGTCGCCTCCCATATGCAGCGATCGCCAACTGGCACAAACGGACTTGTCAGAACGTGTTTATCACGGCTCAGTCTGCACATTTTAGTTTTTTTTTTTTTCATTTTGGCAAATATTAGATATTTAGTTTACGAATAAAGGTGTTATGCCCAGCTATGCCAAACACAATGAAAATTGCCAAACATATAAACAATCTAAAACTGCTAATACCTACCTACCTACTTTGATTCTCAGAGCTCGAAAATAGGTTCATTAAATAACAATTTATAGGTACTTACACTTATAATGATTATTTTAACGCTAATTTTTAAAAAAATAAAAGCTATAAAATAGACAAATAATAAAATAGGTAATTTATTAAATATATTTTTTAATAAAAACACTTTCGAGGTAGTATTCAACAGTAGTACTTTGTTTATTTTTTGACAATTCTTTTTGACTTCAAAAAAGTAATTAGGTATCTTATTCGGGAAAAAATATGTGTAATATGTATTTTAAAAGTATAATACTTTTTATGTTACTTACCTTTATTTCGGTTTAGTTATTATTATTATATATGTACATCAGTACATTTGAGAAGATAGTTCGCTTCTAACTCTTCTACTAGAAACAACAAACTATGCGTCTCATCCAAAGCACTGGTGAAGATGCCAAATTGTCTTGCGTCGAAATCGAATTAAAACGTACATAGAAACATCCAACGACGGTGTCATTCGAGAGTTTCCGATGGACTGACGACAGTGACGATGCTTGTCACGGGGAAGGGGTGCGGTGAAAAGCGAGTACAAGTGTCTGAGATTAAATGTTTTTTTTTTTTTTTTGATAAAATAAATAATATTTGCGTATGGAACTAAAGAGCCACAACTTCACATTCAAAGAGCCGCATGTGGCTCACGAGCCGCAGATTGCCGACCCCTGTCCTAGATGATACAAGGCCTGGCGACTGAAATGAGAGATGCTTATGACGTCAGATATAGTAGGTATAGAAATCCCACCTGATTTGAAGTTCTTTTTACTCGCCTACACCATTTTGATGTTGTTCCTGTGCAGTTAGCAGCTCTCAACATTTTTTTGCAGATTTTCAATTTATTTGTGACGATTCTGGATAAGATCATAAAATAATGGTCTACACATGCGTTGCAGTATTAATTATAAAGGTACTGGGACATTGCAAATGTTTGGATTCCCAAAAGAGGACTTTCTTCCAAAAAAATGGATGCAAGCTATTTCAAGAAAAGATTTTGCTCCATCAAAGTATTCGAAGGTAAGTTATTGTAATAATATTTTAATTTTAAAAGTCTACTAATAACTTTAATGGGTTATTCGATAAGACCTTTGAAAATGTACTCATTTCTTTTTCTTCATGTGAGTTTCTTAAATAAACATTAGCAATTCATTTTTATTTATCTATGATGATAAAGGTGTTTTGTTTATGAAATAAATATTTTGTAGCCCTAATAAAATTTATGTTTTTAAAAATGAGCCCAAACAAGCATTGTCAATGAGATACAAACTATCTAGTGCTCTTGCTATTGCAAACAAATATTTGTGTGTCATTTATCAAATACATTTTCACAGAATCAACGAAAGTACCTTAAGTATTAGTTGTGTGTTTGCAAAGACAGCCCATTATGATATAGAGCTCGTAGTCAATGTAAATATGGACATAAGCAACCATTTATTGATTATTTTGTATATTAATATGATGTGAAATACAAAATGCAAACCACATTCACAATAACAACAAAAAAACTAGCTGACTTCTGAACTATTAGGAGGACTTTAAGAGTAAGAAAAAAAATAAAGCTGTAAAAGTAAACTGAAAACAGATAAACATGACTCATCCTTAACTTCATTGTGTTAACCTGACGTACGATTGCTACGACAACAAATATTGGAGAAGACACCACATTTAAGGCCTTATCTCACGTAAACATTTCAAGCAATTTTTTGACCAATTTTTCCTCAGTTGTCATAGCAACGGCTTTCGAACAACTAACTTCTTGCTAGTGAGCTCAATTAATTTATTATCTTACTAATCACTAAATGAATAGTGATTTCTACAAGACGCACTGTTCTACTGCAAATTAAAATATTACCGTAAATAATTTAGGAACGTAAGCTGGGGTCATTGGGTCTTAATAAACCCTTCGTCCCATGTCCAACGTATCAGAGCCCTTAAAGTGTTTGAAGTGGTGAAAAAATCCTCTAGAGTGATTCGAAGTTCATGGAGTTTAATGTACGGGAATCAGTTAACACACGATAGCGTCTTTTCTATTACTGTAGTTGTCATGGACGATTTATTGCGGATACAGTTCTATAGCTAACGACTGCATATAAAAGGGCTTAGCTTTTCGTAAGACTGTATAAATTAGTTTATTACAAAAATTGGTGTTTAGGAACCAAAATTTCGTTAAAAATTTTTATCTTATATGTACATTAATGTATCTTTTTTTTTTTTTTCTTTTTAGTAAGACTAAACATAAAGGCGTGTTTTACAGTTTTTCAAACTATAATTTATTTTTCTTTTTTTTAGTTCGAATACAATAAAAGCATGCATTTTTTGTTTTTTAAACTATCATTTATTCATTGATGAATTTATCTTAATTGCGTCATTTTTCAGAATCTCGAATACTCATTGGAATCCTATCAGGGCCTGGTTTACAAAATGTAGGATCAGCTTATATTTGTTGCTTTATATTCACACGTATATATATTTGTATAGTATACAAATATATATACGAGTGAATATAAAGTAACACGTATAATACACATTATTAACAAAATATTACATTACATTATGTTGTTGTTTTTTTTTAATGCCACCTGTCTGACGTAGTCAGATCGAGGCCCACGAAATTCATCGTGGCATGGGCAAGAGGTACGCCTGACGTTGGCCTTAAGCACCATACAGGTGACAGTACGATTTTAGCTCGGCGAAATTCCCCGAAGGGACGATAGATGGCGACACGTCCTCTATCTCCACCTCCACAATTTCTGCATGTAGATTGAAGGGGAGGGAAATATTCTCCAGTCCCTGCGCTCGTGATAAGCCCACAAGACTACGGACCCACTGATTTAACGAGCACGTACTCCGTGTTTACCTTGTTTCCTTTTATCAATTTTTTACCAAGTATTTATCACTTTATGACTTCATTGCGTTATATAAATTCTTATACCGCGATCATGTCCTTTACTCTACTATTTTTTGGTCCCTCCCCCATTTTTACTGGCAATGTGCAAGTTGATTCATTAAATTTTATTCAAAATTTGTTCTCTCCCATTTTTCTATGAGATCTTGAAATTAAAAAAAAAATTTAATTTCAAGATCTTGTTTCGGGTCGTTTATTTTCGGATCGACCCAATCCTTTTCCACGCCCACTTTCTGCGCTGATCGGTCTCGACCAATCAGAACGCAGCAAGCAGGGCATTTTTCCATCAGTGAGCGGACTTCGTCCGCTACTGTTTTTCAGCAGATATGCTCTGCCCATTAATTATTTCAATCTTTTTTATTTCTTTTACTCTATGTCACCCCACTAATTCGGCTCTAATTTTATAATTCTGATGTGAGGAGGTACGTCCCCCTTTTAGGGACAGGAACTCCGTAAGTTACATGCCACTTGGAGGGTGTTTGGTGGCATCGGGCATCCAACCCAGGCCTTCCGGTCTGGAGTCCGATGCTGTAACCACTAGGCTAAATTCTAAGCATAGTTTCATAAGTTGTGGATAACTTACATGACATCCCAGTGTTGTCAGTAGTCCAGGAATATGGTATTACTTGTGTGTGTATGGCAAGCGATGTGGGCATTTCGAAATGCGTACATTACATTATTAACAAAATACAGCATCAATGACGAAATTTTGGTTTTTAAACACCACTTTTTGTAATAATTTAAATTAAACAAATTTTAAGCTATTGCACCTGAATCTGATTTGGGCAATAAAGGCATGAATTCAATTTATATTAGAATCACTATTCATTTAGTGATTAGTAAGTTCATAAAATACGCGTTTGCATTGAAGTGTTGTTCACGGTGTGACAAGGATGATATATGTATGTTGTTAAGTTTCGGAAATACACAGGTGTTTACAGTAATTATAGTTGAATATGTTTCTTTTTAAATAAGTGTAAGGATTATTTAAAACGTAAGCCATAAATAGTTTGTTTGAAGACTCATAGACTAATAATTTAATCACTTGAATCCCATAGTCAAGGCTACAATAAATGAATGTCAAACGCTCAACTTTTGCAGAGTATTTTCAATTTTTCCATAATATTTGGATCAACTCTTAATTTTTTTTTTATCACAGGATGGAGATTTGTTCCTCATGGAAAAAAATCTTTTTTTTCCATCATTATTAAAAATTCGATTCTTTTGTTAATAGATGCCTTGTGTGTCGGGAAGAGGAACAATCTTAAAAACATCGATACTCATATAACATTTACCTTGACACGTATGTAAAAATTTATCTCCTTTTCGTATGATGTAACTTTTATGAATAAAAATAAATTTTGAAAGAGAGAAATAAATAAAAATCAAACTTTTTCACCTGTGAAGAAGGCACGACAATTTTAAGATAACTGGGAAGTCTTTTATCCTGCAGCGCCATCTACATAAATTTCAAAGCATAACTTACCCTTAATGCAGCGTTTCTCAAACTGAGGTACGCGCCATCTAGGGGGAAGTGACAACCCTACGTGGGGAACGCGATCATATCAAAAAGTGGAATGAATATAAAAGATTCTGTATAAATATTATTAATTTATTGAAATAGGCAAGACATGCGCATTTTGACAAGAGGGAAACATTCTGTCAAATTTACACGAAAAATCCGGTGGGATGCTTTGTACTGCATTTTTACACCAACTCAGCATTTCGGAATAGAACTAGTAGGAAATCATAACAGTTGATATAGGGCACCCCACACTTTTACACCAATGAAATTAATTTTCTCATTAATCAATTTATTCTTATTTTAAGAATTATTATTTTTCCTTTTTAGTTAGACTAAACATAAAAGCGTGTTTTACAGTTTTTCGAACTATAATTTATTTTTCATTTTTTAGTTCGAATACAATAAAAGCATGCATTTTTTGCTTTTTAAACTATCATTTATTCATTGATGAATTTATCTTTTTTGCGTCATTTTTTAGAATCTCGAATACTCATTGGAATCCTATCAGTGCCTGGTTTGCAAAATGTAGGATCAGCCAACTGAAGAAAATCTGTAAGAGCAAAGTTTCAAATATTTCACGCTAAAGAAGGTGTTAAGTCAATGATATTTTTCACTAAAAAGAGCTTAATATTCTTTCTGAAACTTCCATTAATATTAGACACAAAAGTACACTTTTTGAATCGAAGACTTTGTGAGAAATTATTATTATTATTGTTAATCCGGTGACCTCTGAATGAATTCTCAGCTGTTTTGGTAAAATGAAGCAATGAATGATGTTTCATGCCACAGATCCAAGTGGCCGTGGTAGCCGAGTGATATAAGTATCGGATCGTGGCTTGCCTATTCACGAGTTCGAGCCCGGTGCCACTAAAGACCCGCCGTGTAGGGCAGTGATGCACGTTAAATCTGTCGAGAGCTGAAACCTCCTCCCGAAGGTGTGGTGTTGTAGTTAGGAGAGGGGAGTGCCAGCTCAGGTGTCGTCCAAGTCACTTGACCATGGTTCAAAATTACGTGGCCCGTCGCCAAAAGCCCTCGTGTCATAACAACCGATAATTTCTAATGTATCTCCACTGACGGCTTTAATTTGAATTGAAACAGTAAATTCCTTAAAATGTTCATTTTTTATTTTAGTGAAAAGTGAATTGTGGACATTAATGAAACGGACGCACATGTGTCAATTAAAATTCTAAATCTATAATCCTGCACACTAGCGCTGACGATTGGTGGAACGAAATTATTGTCTCTAGATTTTATAGGAGAAAACCGTTTTTCTATCAATTGTATAGTATCTAAAATGGGCTTTCTCCGCGGAAGTTTAAATTATCATTTCTCGTATTGCGTCTGAAACCAGCTGTATTTCCTCTACCACGGGAAGTGCTCTGTGAAACGTTTGCCGAATGCCTGGGGGCTGCGTAATTATCTCGAAAAGCCGATTCGTGGAAATGGACGCGTCGCCGGTCGAAAGAATGAGTTCTTGGGTGACGGAAAAATGAAAATTCGCTCGCCGCGTTTCCCCGGGGGGGTTGGTAATTGGTTGTACAGTTTTAATTTTAGCATTTGCCCTGTTTACAGGACATAGGGATTACACAGGAATGTGGGTGCGTCGAGGTTCAACGAACCTTCTGGCCAGCAAGGTTGTGTTCTTGCGCGGACTGTTGAGTCCAATCAGGGAGGTAGATTTGATGGTAATGAAACCGTAGCGGATTCTTTTAGAAGTGGTGCGGTCAGCTTTAAAAGCACGTACATCCCATTTCTCGAGGCTTTTTTCCTTCTCACGTCTGCCAGAAAAAACACCCCGTCTGACAGCGAACTCGCTACCCGGAGTCACTCCTCCGTCCGCTCCTCTCCTCTCAGATAAGTACCACCCTTGTGAATTTTAACTTTGTTTCCAATATGTTAATCAATAAATATAATTGTTTACCACTATACGATCAGTATTGATTAGATTCATCATTTAGAATTAATTTTAACTTAAGGTATCCGACTACTTGCGACAGCTTTTTTTTGAAAAAATGGAAATATGAGGATTTTTTTGTGATTTTTAGATTTATTTAGTATATTTGAAGGAAAAAAAATTTAATATTATTAAAATGGGAAAAAACTGGTTAAAATGTACAAAAAATTATATAAACGGGGCCCACTCTGTACAAAATTTTTATGAAAAAATTCTTAATTTTTCGATTTTGATGTGTTACATTATTATTCGATGTTTGAAATGACCTTCAGGATAACGGATATTTCAATTTTTACAAAACCTAGAGCACTTTATCTTAGTGATTATACGAAATTGCTTAAAAAGAAAGGGATTATATCCACATAAAGGACTGTAAATTTTAAAATAAAGCAGCGATTGATAAATCTGAAGATCAAAACACTTCTACTACTGTTATACATAACATACACAAAAAATTTCAGCAAATTATTTTCAAAACTTTTGAGCAATCGCTGTCCCCGTTTGAACTTTTCGCAAAAAACACATTTCGAGTAAAACGCATTTTAAAGTTTGTCATCTTGTGTAAAGTTATGGCATCTGCTTTTACTAAAACATTTGTAATTTTTGTTCTAGCGATTGGAAAATAAAAAACTTGGTATTTTTATTAAGCTTATATGATGGCCTATAAAATAAAATCATACAAAAAAATTTGTCAATTTTTGAAAAAAATCATGATTTTAGGGTAGTCGGATATCTTAAGTCATGATGCGATGTTAAATTAAGAATCTGGGTTTAGGACAGGGAATTTAAATGAACTAACTTTAGCGTCGCATTAATATATATATATATATATATATATATATATATATATATCTTACCAGCAATTCATATAGTCTCATCAAAATACGAATAAATATTTCTCTCCCGTAGAATCACTTAAAACATCAAATGATAAAGATAATGCGATCGTAAAAACATTTGCTCGAAACATACATGAGCAGTGGCGCACACAAGGGGGGTCCCGCCCCCCCAAGCGCTTGATCTTTTCCCGATTGATTATAATTCTAAGTATACAGAATGTAAAATTTAATTATTTATTTTGAATGATAAATTTTATTAATTAATGCTAATTATTTATTCAATAATCAGTTTTTTACTGTGTTTTGTTCCCGAAAATCGACAAAATCTAAAAGAGCATGATACAAGAATGGTGAACTTTCTCGACCCCGGAACCTCCCCCTTGAAAAATTCCTGTGTGTGCCACTGTACATGAGTCTTTCAGAAAGTTTTAATTCTGTTAATAAACGACAAGAATTTGAAAACGATTTCCTTTCATAACAATGCGATGCAAATGAAATAAAATCATTTTTGAGCAGGAAATGAAGTGGCCATTACAGGATATATTAAACTATAAAAAATAATTCAAATTTAATTTTTTTTGTTGTTGTTTCACTAAATTACAATTATGAAGGGGAAAAAATTTATGCGCTTGGAGAAACGAATCGATGTTGTTTATCGTCATCGAATGATGACGATAAAATCTTTAAAATATGACCGAGTATACAAACATTCAAAATCGTCTGTATGGTACAAGTGTTAACGAGATTAATATTTGATAGGAATGACACACATTTATTTTTTTAGCTGGATTAAATTTCACAAAAAAGAAATTTCCAAAATCGTGCATTAATCGGGAAAAAACAATAAATACGGAATATGGAGGAAAAAATTTTACGACTATTCACGTGATTATATGGAAAAAATAAATTTTCGTTATCATTCTCATTCTATTGATTTCGAAATAAAAATATAGATTCCAAAATCAAAATACACTCATGTCCATAAATTTAGGATAATTCATAATCACACAGAAATTGAACTCTAAAATAAAAATTTCAACTTTAGAATTATCACACACATCTTGAAGAAGAATATGCAAATTACAGGAAACCACTAGATGGCGCGGATAGTCTATCTGGGTTATGTACCTAGAGCACTTAGCCCTTTTGGGGCTTTGATCCCTTGTCTGGAAAAATATTGTGACATGATACCTTGAAAACATTGCCCTTTTTATTTTAGAGATTTAAGTAAATAATTAAGAAGTTAAAAAGTTTAAAGATAAGAATAATTAAAGACAGAAAAATTTAAATTTAAGAATCAGAATAAAAATTAATAAGTTACAAATGCTGAATTTTTGAGGATTACATTATAGATAATTTCCTTTGGCCAATGGGGACCTCAGGATGGCTGATTGCCTGTCCAATGGGGAGGCAGCTTTTCGTGTTTGTGTTGAGTGTGAGATGAGAATGATTACTCCCTCCCGTGTTGCGAGAAGGAGCTTTCTGATTCGTTGTTGCATTAATGTGGTGACTTCGGTCCCGGTGAGGGTACCGTCGCCGTGTACGGGATCGGAGGCTTCCAGTGTCCGTACCGGGCAATGGGGCTCTCCGATTGGTAGTTGGGTGTTTGTGGATTTTTGCGTTCATGAAATGAGTGCTGTTGAATGAATTTACAGAAAAAAGCGGTGTTTTTAAGAATAAAAATAAAATGAGAAATAAAAATTTAGGTTTTAATTAATTAATATGTTTCTAGGTCTGTGTGTGCGTCTCGTTGGAGTGTATTTCTCGATCTTTTGGATCGAGATATTATCTGAGTTATCTATTTTTGTAAAGAATGTTTTTGCTATTTTTCTCATGAAGTTTTTAATTGTTTTGTAGTTAATGGCATTCCTGAGACTAGAGTTTCTCATGTACCAATCGGCTTTGAGAATCTGTCTCAGGGTTTTGTTTTGTAATACTTCTAATTTTTGGATGTGTGTTTTAGCTGCAAAACTCCACACTGGAGAGGCATAGGTAATGACTGGTCTTAGAAGTGAAGAATAAATAAGCAATTTATTTGATCTACTTAATTTAGATCTTCTGCTAATTAGGTGGGAGAACGTGTGAGCTTTCTTGATAAAGTTCTCACGTATGCGTGTAATATGTTGTTTGAAAGTGAGTTTTTTATTCAACGTAACACCAAGGTATTTGGTGCTCTGAGACCAAGGGATTCTTTCGTTGTGTAAGTAAATGTCTGGGTAGATTAATCGTGTTTTTCTAGTAAAGAAGACTGCTTCAGTTTTTGCCACATTAAGGGCAATTTTCCATTTGGAAAACCAGTCCTCTAAAACTAGAAGGTGTCTGTTGATTGCTCTGGCCACGAGTTTGGGTTCAGTGTGAGATGCCAAAATTGCTGTGTCGTCTGCGAACATGCATAAAGTTGTGTTGTGGTGAATCGGAATGTCGTTCACGTAGATGTTAAATTAGAGGGGGAAATCAATGTTCCCTGCACCACGCCCGCTTCCGTGGGTCTGTGGCTAGAGTATGTATCATTGATTCCGACAGAGAAATTTCTGTCAGTTAGATAAGAGGATATTAGTTTGATTAGTGGGGGTGGGAAATCATATTTGATTAATTTGAAAATTAGGCCTTCTCGCCAGACGCGATCGAAGGCTTTTTTGAATATCGAGGAAAACCGCACCAGTCGATTTTTATTTTTTGAATCCTGACTTTATCGTTTCCACCACTCTTAAGAGTTGGTGGGTGGTCGATAAGTCAGGTCGGAATCCATGTTGTTCCGGAATTAAGATATTATTTTCTTCCACATGGTGGTACAATCTTTTTAGTATGATTTTCTCGGCTACTTTGCCGAGAATAGAGAAGGAGACGCGATCGGGCGGAAACTTTCCGCCTGAGTCGGGTCCTTTCCTGGTTTTAAATTGGAACGACTGTTGCAGTTTTCCATACGATCGGGAAGTAACCAATTTTTATTATGTTATGAATTATATTTGTTAGTTCAAAGATGGGGACTAGCGGAAGATGCTTTAACATGCGGTTAGTAGTGCGGTCAATACCCGCTGCTTTATTTATCTTTACTTTATCGATATGTTCGATAATTTCGCTTAGTAGTGGGGGTGGGGTGGGGGTATATTAGTAAAGTTATTTTCATTATTAAGATATGTGTGAACAACATGTGTTATTGCTCTATCCGTGTCATTTGAGATATTATTCAATTTAAATTGATTTTGGAGTGAGTCAGCTATGACCTCACTTTTGTCTGCGTCACTATATGCAATTTTGGCAGGGCCTTTAAGGGCCGGAATTGGCGGAGCCTTCTTCCTGGAATCTCGGGCGGCTTTCCAAAGAGAGCCGTCCTCGGCTTCAAGCAAGCAAGGGACTCGTCCCATTGTTTTTGTTCGTGTTTTAAGACGATTTTCTTAATTTGCTTTTGCAATCTGTTTAGTGTGTTCTTATCTGCAGGGCTTCTCGTGTAGTGCCAGATTTTTCTGGCCCTATTTCTTTCTTTAAAGAGTTGATTGAGATCCCTGCTAATGTAAAAGGTGTCGTTATGCTTTAGTGGTTTTGAAGCATTCTTGTATGCTTGGTGAAGTCGGTCAGTAAAGGCGGCGATCTGCTCGTCAATATCTTCTTGCGTGTTCGCTTCTGGTAGTGTAAAATTATCAGGAATATTTAAATTTTGTGTGAATTTCCCCCAATTCGTTTTCATGTGCGTGTATCTTTTATTCGGGGGAGGAAAGAAGTGTGTTGTTGTAGTGAACTTACTTAAATTAGATGGGAAACGGGCGACGGCGCGCAGCGCTATACAGAATGAAGGGCGAAAATAGCAGAAACCGAATGAGAGAGAATGTATCTAATCAAAGAAAACTCCCCGGCAGAACGGGGAGGGAGGACGTGCCCCGAAACACGACCGCTCTATCGAAGCAGAGCGCCGGCGGGGAAGGAAGAACGCAGGAAGGCAGTCGGGACGGCTGAAAAGCAGTAAATCAAAGCAGTGACTAAGCACACAAGAACCCAGTATCAAAGATGCAGTGCAAGGCAGCGAAGGGAAATGTTGTAAGCAGAGTGTGAAAACGTGTTTTTGTCGTATTTTGTGTTTGTGCGGTCACTCGCGTGACAAGTGTAGATCGGAATGCTAATAGAGTCAGAAAGGACGAAAAGCGTTTCTGTGTTCCCGATTACGTCGGGGTCAATAGAAGAACAAATAATAAAATATTTACTGAATAATTTAGAAATATTAGCATTCCAGCTAAAAAACCTGAGAGAATTAATTAAACTAAAACAGATGAATTTTAATTTAAAGTTTAGATTGTAGTAAGGACAGCATTTCTCCCCACTGAGACATCATCTGGGCCATTTTTGTCATCACTTCTTTGGCATCCAGTGAATTGTTTGATGAACCTTTGACAACCTCCGCAAAGGAAGGTTTCGAGTTGTTTGTAGTTTGCTTGCGCGCAGCCGCACGCGGCTCTTTTCCAGACGTTTTTCGCCGCTTTTGATTTTGTTGTTTTGGTGTTGATTGGGTTTTGGGGCAACCCGAGAAGTTTGCAGGGTGCGGTCCGCTGCAATTGGCACATAGCCGGGGCCTTGGCTGACTTGGTGCATTCAGAGGTGAGATGGCCTCCTGAACATTTCAAACACTTCGGTGCTCTAGTGCAAAACCGAGAGTGATGAAAGAATTCTGACATCTATAGCACTGTGGGGGCAAGGTGGATTTATTGAGCGGCTCTACCGAAACTCTAAAAAATCCAATGTTTTTGTATGTTGAAAATACCCTTATTTTCAGGGTTCCTAACGAGGGTTACCAAAAATAAAGGCATGTTTGTATTCGTTTTCCTGTTTTTCAACAAGGAAATGTGATTGGGCTTAAAGCCAAGTGTGTGTAACTCTGACATGAGTGTATCCTGATTGAAGTCGGTGGGTAACCCTCTCAGAACAACTTTAAGTTGTTTATTGTGAGCCATCTCGAATGTATGCGACCGCATTTTTTTTTTTTTTTTGTCGAGACAAACTTTTGGATAATTCGGTGCTCTTCAGCAGAAGTTGGGAAGACTCGGAGCTTCCCGTTCTCAAAGCGCCCCTGTAGAGATGAATTGCTACACAAATTTCCTATCTGAGTAAGGAGCTCGGTTGCATTGCTCTGTGCATCTATCACGATGGGAGCAATGCGTTTTCCATTACGGCCCACCGTAGTGAAGCCGTCGTCTTTCTTACTTGGTCCGGGAGCGCTAGCGCTCTCGGCGGCTTTCGCCGCCGGGCTGCTTTGCGCGATCACCGGCGTAGCTGACTTAGCTGAAGCGATCTCTACCGAGCTCTCTTCGGCTGACGATTCCCCCTTCCTCCATAGAAGACGAGTCTTCGATATGGCGAGGAGGCGGATGTGCGAGGAAGCTTTCGCTCCGATTTCGCCTGCTTCTTCGACGGAACGTCTTTCTGCGGCGATGCGGGCTGGCGTTTCGCTAGTGGCCGCTTCTGCTGCGAAGCGGGTGAGGCTGCAGTGGGGGAACGTCGAGAAAGCTCAACTTCCCTAATGTATTTTTTAAACTCCGCATTTTGGAGTCTAATCGATCTTCGTGAGCATTTCAATGCTGCCCATTGAACTAAATTGACTAACCTAAGTCTCTCAGGCGTAATTTGTGCTTCTGCGTCGACGTCTTCGAGGGTGAAGAGAATCTCATCGAGACTCCGCACAAATCCTCGGACTCGGCGCACGTGGTACAATTATCAATGAGATCCGTAGCTGCCATAACATCAAAAGACATGGTTTCAAGAGTGAAAAGGTCACTTACCTCGACTGATGAAGCCACATCTGTCCTGGAAGCGGACATATCCATTGTAATCAAGATGTAGAACGAAAAACGCAACGAGGCCTGACACGACCACGTGCAGGATCAAACTAAAAAATTCGCGGAAGAATTCAAAAATTAATTCTAGCAATAACCTCTATCGGTTATATTGGAAGGAGCAAGGCCAAAAAGTGACTCAGAATGAACAAACTATCGGATGCAAAAAGATCCAGGTTGACTTGGGGCGAAAGCTCGAAAGGAGAGGGAACGCGTCTGAACACTACCGCGGCAGAACCAGAGTCGAAAATGAAAATGTTGTAGTGAATTCGAACGTGACTGGATTGTGATCGGAACTGAGTTCCGATATGGACGTGGCAGTGCACGGCCAATCAACGTTCGTTGAGATGGCTAGGTCGAGTGTGGAGGCGGAGTCATGTCCGTACCTCGTAGGAGTGGGCGGGGCTAGGATGCGGTAGCCCGATCTTTGAATGTGATGATTAAATGTGATTCCTCTTCTCGTATCAACATCGCATCCCCAGGAGCTATGCTTAGCATTAAAATCTCCCATGATGATCGTAGAGGGGGAAAACCTTGGTTCATTAGTGTGTCTATACTTTGGTTGAGATTGTTTATGTTTAGGTGTGGTGGGTTATAAAGTGAGATTATAAGTGTTTGTTCACCTAATTCTAGGGTGAGAGCGACCATTGTTGCTTCTACCCCGTTTAAATTAGGTGTTGGTATGTGTGTGTGTTTCATTGAATTTTTAATCATAATTGCAGTACCGCCGCCCGTCCTGGCCGTGTACGCGTTGTGTGTTGTGTGATTCCTATCGTTTCGATAGATTCTGTAATTTGCCAGAGCAATTGTGTGACTTGGTCTCAGCCATGTTTCTTGTAGGAAATTACATCCTGTTTGTACTTATTTACAAAATCTCGCAGCTCCCACATGCGAGATCGAAGACCGTTGGCATTCAGGTTACCATCAAGAGTCTTTGTATGGTGTTCATTTCTGGGCTTTATTGAAGGAGCGCGCGACGCCCTTAAGAAAAGATATTAAGTTTATTTATGTCATTAGTTTCTTTTGACATATCCTCTAATGCCTGAAAAATTTCAGGGAATTTTACAGTTATATTTTGTAGTTCCGCAATATACATTGCGAAACTTCCAAAATCTACATTATTTTCACTATTAGGGGGAGCCCCTTCACTTTGGGTGGTAAGGCGGGGTGACTCTTGACGCTTCAAAGCAGTAGTCTCCTCCGGTGTCGCCATCTGTTGACTGGTTTTCCCACTACAGACGCTAGCGAGAAGCTGACATTTTGCTTCCACTGGTCTGGTAGCGGGGATGATTTTTTTCTGAGGAATTTTAGAAATATTGTTTTGGGCCTCGCCCTTTTTTGGTTTTATTTTGGGGAAGGCCGTGCAGCTTCTTAACGAAGCTACATGTCCCTCCTGGTTACAATTAATGCAACGCGGTTTTCAAGTTTCTCCTTAATCGAGCAGTCTCCAGTGCAGTGATCTTTTCCGCACTTGAGACACCTGAGTGTCATTCTACAGATTATACTGGAATGGTTGAAATAGTTACAATTGTAACATTGGGTTGCCCCAGGTTTCTTCCGGAATGGGTCGACTGTTACACTAAGGTAACAGACGGTCTTCAAATCGTAAATGAGTTCCGCCTTCTCATTTCGGCGAACCTCAACCATGAATATCGGCAGGGGCTCCTTGGTTGAAAATTTGCGCAATTGCGCAACCTTTTCCACCTCGAAGCCCTGCGATTTGAGATCATCTTCTATATCTGCCGCGTCGGTTTTAACCGGTAGCCCTTTAAGGACTACTTTTATAGGACGATCGGCGAGTCTTTTTATGATATAATGTTGAGCCCTGATATTCTCGAGATGGGTGACAATATCCCGATGGTCATCCGGGGTCGCCGGTTGAATCTTAATGTAATTCCCAGCCATCTTATTGACGGTTCCTGGGAATTTCCTGTTGACGTCCTGAACTATTAAGTTATAGCTCTCGACTATCTTTAACATAATTGGCTTCACCGTAAGGGGGCTACTGCTTTTACCCGGAGGTGCTTCCTCCTCTTCAAGACCGAGAACTTGTTCCCGGTAGTACAGACTACCTTTTCAATCGGGATTTCCTTTATCGTTCGCGCGGCCTTTTTGGGGAGTTTAAACTCCCCATCACCGGCCCTCTTTAATTGCTTAGATTTTACCTTATTGACTACGGATTCTAGATCCTTTTTTAAATTATCATTTTTTGTATTAGTTTTGCTATTAGTTTTAGAGGTATGAATTTTACAATTATCGATTGGGCAATGATTCAGAGGTATCTCACCTAAAGTCGACTGGAGCTCCGCATCAAGCTTCCGCTCTTTCTCCTTCATCATTTGGAGGTCCTCATCTGAGTAGAGTGCTCTTTTGGAATTGGAATTTGGCGCGGATAGTACGTCACAATGATGAGAGGGTAAGGAAGGACAACTGGCTCAACACCTCGGAGATGCATCGTTGGCTGTTTAAAGTACCGACAATGCCTTCTAGAGGAGTGCGAGAGTGATATCTAATACCGCCCCATACCATAATACCCGGTGCAGAACCAGAGTGGCGGTGCGTAACGCAACTGTTCGGCATCCTCTCTCCATGGTGTCTCCAGACTCGAATCCGACCATCGTGGTGTTGCAGACAGATGGGTGTCTCGTCAGTAAGGACAACTTCATTCCATTTTGCCGCTCACATTTTTCTTTCATCACACCATTGGTGGCGGAGACGTCTGTGGTTCTGCTTCAAGGGTAGACCAAGCAATGGACGTCTTGCGGACAGACAACTCTGCTGTGAACGGCGTCGAATGGTACGCGCAGACATTGAATGATGCGTTACAGACTGAATGTGCTGTGCTATGGTTCGTGATGTGACTGAGCGATCCGTCACTGCCATGCACACAATTTGCTTTCTTCACGTGAAGTGGTGCACTGAGGTGGATGCGATCGACCACATTGTTCCGTCGTACCCTCCTGCATCCAACGGTCACATATCCGCATTACAGTTGTTTGGTTTCGTCCAACACGACTACCGATTTCCCTGAAAGTTAATCCACAATCTCGGTAGGCCACTATCCTTCCTCTGTCGAACTCGGATACTTGATCAAAAGTTGATCGCTGTTTTTTACGAGACATAACTGATCGTGTTTTGAAAAAAAAAACACAATTGCAGAACTTGAAATCGTCGAAATCTCCAAGCCTTAAATAGCGCTTTGAGGTGGCACCACAGGCGCGCGTGATGTGTGTCTGCGCTGAAATTCTAATCATTAGCATATCTCACCTCCGCTAATGGATGTTGCAAATTTCATGTTATTTGCATGCTTAATTCAGGGTGTTGCATTTACGGTGGCCAGCAGTGTATTTTAGGTAGATCGTCAAATGTAACCATCTACGGTCTTAGAAGAATTGAAGTCGTTGCCGCTTATATGTATTGAATTGTATAAATAAGTTTTATTTTAAAGTAAAATTATATATATAATTAACAAATTTATTATTATCATTATTATTTCAAAATGTATTTAAAAACGTGAGGAAATTCGGAACTTCACACATTTCTACCTTACTTTTATCGCGTAATCGTAACTGGTAACGCGTAACGAAAATGTTTCCTTGCCGTGCCATAAAAAGTCAACTTCATAAAACATTTAAATGCTTATGACTGTGGGAAGCAAACTTTCTGATTTAGTATAGTACTCGAAAGAATATTTTTTATTCATTCATGCTTAGCTTTCTCTCTCTGGAAAATATTCTCTAATTTTTTTAGTTGAAATATTATGCATTGCTAGTTGAAAAATTATGCACATTATATACGTTTGAACACTGTCCTTTAAAATTAATTCATTTCCATTGAAATTCACTCATTAGAAATGTGTTAGTGTTTTCAAAACATTGCCCATCATCGTGCTAGAGATACAAATTACTGTTAATTCTTGAAACCAATGCATTCATTTTTTTCTTTAATTTTTTAAAATTAAGTATTCATTTAATATATTTACTTCATGTAGAACAGCAATCATGTCAGCTTAATAAGATAAACTTCGCAACCATATTTCATCACATAATCATAGCGCATTGTTATAACATGATTCATTTAAAATTAATCTGAATTCTAAATGTAAAAACAGGGTCCTGTATTTTCTACCTAATTCTGCTCATAATACAGCAAATAATCTGGAATTTAATTATCTTGCTTTTATAAAATTTATCATTTTCATACCATCATTTTAGACATTTTTAAATGCATTCTATATTCTTTTTACTACTGTGATACACTATTCCAAATAAGATGTTATGAATAAAATTCATTTTTTAATTGCTCTATTCTTTTGTATGCTTATTACAATCTAAAATGGGAAATTGGCTCTCATTTGCAAACAACAAACAATTCAAATAAAATATTAGCTCTGTTTTATCATTGACTTGGGAGATCTAACTCAGTTTTCTACTCCTTCGTATCACATAAAAATACTTTTTACAGAATGGCCTTTAAAACCAGCTAATCTGCGTACTTGTGCAGTAGTTTCAGGCGAAATGAAAAAGGAAAACTATTGATTCAATTCTATAGAAACTTTTACAGAGCTCAAACGTATATATTCTCCACATTTCTTTAAACTATAAATCTTTTCTTTTTTCGAGTTAGCTTTATCGGATGGATATATATATAATTTTACACTTGTTATAAATTCTATTTTCCTTTCTCAAAAGCACTTTATAAGCAAACGGTATGCAGTCCAGCTGGATATCATTACTAATTTAGGAGGTATTCTTGCACATTTATAATAAAAATAATAAATCGAAATGCATTTATAGTTTCCTTACATTATTAAGCATAATATTTTGCTGCATAAGAAAACAAAACTGCCTCAAACGTTACTTCAAACATTAATTGAAAACAACAATAAAATAAGTTGCTAAATATATTAATGTTTAATAATTTATTTAAAAGTATGAGAATCGAAATTCGAAAATTAGGTGTTCGATTACCTTTTTTTTAAGTAGCATTCTTTTCTCTTCTTCTGCAGTGTCTCTCACACACTCAGAAAAATGTTCGTAAACTTGCAATTTCCTTAAAAAATTTATGTTTCCGACTAATAAAAATTAGTCGGAACTAATTTAAATTAGCCGGAACTAAAAATTAATGTATCGGAATTGCAATTTTTAAAATAATATCTGCAACTTGCTCTTAATGAATAATCAATTTTTAAAACATAGTATAACTATTATTTTGAAAAATTTTAATCAAAAACTACTAAACAATGGACTCGATTCACCTAACATAAGGCCACATACACTATCTAGATATGGGATGGAGGAACGCTTCGCGTTCCGTTTCCCAGTGACGCCCAGCATCAACTCGATTCACCTGACGTCATAGTCACATGTCATCGCCTAGCGCGGATATCAACAAATAGCCATGTGCTTCCTTCGACTGAGTATTTAGCCGCCATTTTCGGAGATTTGCACATCTTCTATCGAGCAGCAAAATGAGATACTGCAGCGCATTAAATTGTCGTAATGCAAAAGGAAAGTCTGACTGTAGGTCAAAAACCTTTTTCGTTTCCGCTAAAGGATCCATGTTTATTAAAAAGTGGTTGCAAAACTTGGGCAGAAAAATTTCAAAACGATTAAGTATTCCTCAGTATGTTCGAACATTTTGAAGAAGCATGTTTTTGTACCAGACTTTCACTAACAGAAGGCAATTGAAACCGAATTCAGTGCCCACAAAATTCTGTTTTTCGAGCCACCATCTAATCAAATTTTGCAGAGAAGGAATAAATCTTCAATATCACAGAAATTAAAAGATGTTCCAAAAGACATTTCGACTGAAATGTGATTACTTTTTAATTATTTCATTTTCAATATTTTTTGTTTTTATCAAATACGCCGACGATATTTCAAGTTTCAAAAAGTGATATATTTTCTGAGCATTTCGAATTCGAAGAATTTTAATTTTGCAAACGTAAAAAACACACAGATTAGGGTACCACTTCTGTTATCTATTCTGGATGCTCTGTAACTGGTGAGTAAGTATGCAGTTGATCGCCATTGTTTTTTTTTTTTGTCATTTTAAGATTATTTTCAATAATAACTATGGAGAAGTTCTACTTTGTAAACAACAACATTGACCTGGAGAGCCCAACAATACTCCCGGTGTAATGTTCAGTATCTTTGCAAAAATACCTTGTAAACTTTTTTGTTTCATATTATTTAGAATATAATTAGATACACTGCATGTACTTATTTTTACATATAAAACTTCATTATAGATATAGTATTACATTTTTTCCCCTATTTAACTAAAGAAAAATAGCTATAAATATGTGAAAAGTACTTATTTTCATTTTGTTAATTTTTGGCTGGTTTAAGATTAATCAGTGTGTTTAATTTCTGAATTGCATGCACATATTTCACCTTAATAACTTTTTTATAGTGAAAAATATTGATAAATACATAGAAAATGCATTTAAGAGTACCTTCTTTATTCTTACTTTACTGTTGAATTAGTTAGTGTATTTAATTGCTGAGAGAGAGAGAGAGAGAGAACTGTCTCATCCACATCAAATCCAAATTCTTTCTTGTACTTAAAAAACTAATGTTTGAAAAATTTTCATTTCAATTTTGTTTAATTTTATGCAAATAAAGATTAATTATGCTAATTAAGATTAGCAATAATTTTTAATAGTTATTTAATCAGTATTCTAAATCTATAATATGTATTGTATTTTATAAATTATATCATGTTTAGAAAAATAATATATGCATATTAATATCTTAATTTATATGATTTGTAGATAATGTCGAGTGATTATAAGGAATTGGAAACAATATCAAAGGCTAGATATGATGAAAAATCAACATGCAATGGGAACAAACTTTCCGATCCATTTGTTCAGAGAGACAACAAAACATGTATATAATGAAAAGCTATTGTTTCCAATTACTTTTGGAGACATTTATATGCACTTCGTGGAAAAAAAAGAATGTACTTATACCGGGGAATAGACTAAAAAATTAAATTCATTCCTGTATATTGTAATTTAAATATGTATATAATTTTGTACAGTCAAAATTCCCTCACGAGGGCTGCTAAGAGAGGAAATCACTGCAAAGTAGCAAGTTTAGGTAGTGATTATGAGGAGAAGCACAGACTTAATAGTGTCAATGAACCTGCTCTCTTGTACTTGTAAAGAATATTAGTTGCATGTAATTAAATTCATTAGTTTTGTAATGCTGGCCTTAGTCATGGAATTCTGTCAATGACAGATTTTTTTATAAAAGATTTTTACAAACTGCTTAGAAAGTTTATATGTACATATAAATAGATTTCTAGACATAAAATGAAATAAAAACATTTTTAAATTTTATTTGGTCATCTTCATAAATAAGACAAAGATAAATACACTGTTAATTGCAATAAATTAAGGTTACATAATATTAATTTACGACCATTTTGAACAATACAATGACATTATTTGCATAAATTGGAATAATATGTTTTTTATTTGTAAGTATTTGAAGTATAAAGTGATTATTTGTCAAGTCTGAATATCCATTTAACAGTGGACCTTCCATTTTTGTGGTGAGTAGTCTTCTGCAATCTTGACCATTGGAAATTTAAAAAATTGCTTACTTGCCATTGTTTTGAACTAATCAGTGTTTATTTACTATTTAAACTACATATTTTCTATTTGTAATTGTTTGAATAACATACTGTTTACTTGTAATTATTTGAATTATTCACTGCTTATTTTCAGTGGTATGATTACACAAAGGTAGGATTTAGAAGCTCAAGTATCTCCCATAGAAACAAAAAAAATTTAATTTTTAGCACAAATATCACACCTAGATGCTTTCCTCAACATTTTTTTAGAAATATAACTTCTCCCATGAAAGTAGTGTGTGTACTCCACTGTTTATTTTTATTTATTTGAATTATACAATTCTTTGAATTGCACAAAGTTAATATGTGGTTACTTCAAGCAGTGCTTATTGTAACAATTTAAATAGCTTAGTGTTGATCTGCATAAAGTTTTTATTTGCAATTATTTGAATAGCACATTAATTCTTACTTTGTAGCCAAGTTGTAGTTTGCATTATGATATCACATTTCTATGTTGAAGTTCCTTTGTTTTGAAATATTCTAATTATATCAATGCTAATTATGTCAACCCATTGATATGTTTTTGGTAAAATTAAGGATTGGTATGTCTACACACATGCACACAATAGATTACTAGAAATTTTAAATTTTCATCGTAACAGTATTTCAAATTTTTAATTTGGTTACAATAGTTTTTCAAGAAACATTTAAATTATTAGACACTTTTCCTTACAAAGAAAACTGTTTTGGAAACAATGCCAAAATTTTTTTTTTTTTGAGAATAAAGGTTATAGAGTGATCATTGACTATACAGAATTTCCAATTAAAAAACCTAACCGTCCTTTACAGCAACAAAGAACATTTAGTCATTACAAAAATTGTAATACTTTAAATGGTATAATAGGTATTATGTCTTCAGGGGCTATCTGCTTTGTATCACATTTACATTGTGGCAGAAGTTCAGACAAGGAACTTTTTCTTTAAAGTAAAAAAATGAATGAACTAAATGATGTTTTTATGGCTGATAAAGGGTTCTTAATTGAAGAAGAGTTAGACAAAATTGGTTGTAAATTAAAAAGCCCCCTTTTTTTTCAAAGATAAAATTCAATTTTATGATTCTGAAATTGTTAGTAACTGCAAATTGTCTGACAAGCGAGTTACTGTGGAAAGAGCTGTTTCAAGAATCAAACAATATAAATATTTTGATGGTGCTCTTCTATATGAAAGTTTACACAATGTTGACAGTTTATTTATTATAACATGTTTGTTGTGTTATTTTCATGACACTTTAACAAATGTAACACAAGAAAGCTCTTAATATAATGTTTCACTTTAACTATATACTTATTCTATGTATATATACCAACATTGAAACTAATTAATCGATAATTGAATTCCAAATATGGTAATAAATTCAGGCATTAAAATTTTCAGATTAAAATGTGTGTATAGTAAAATATAAATTTGTGTCCATATATAAAATATAAATGTCCTGTTCACATCCTTACATGATCAAAATAAAAAAAAGCCATTTTTGAATCTATAATTATCTTCCAAAAAAATAAAAATTGCAACATATTTTTGTGGTATTTCTGAACACAACATTTGTGTTTTTCAGAGTTTGAATGTGGTATAAACCTATCATACAAATGTAAAAATTTTTTACTATATGTAACAAATATGCATTTATTGGTTTTTGCACAATTTGAAAATTTATCACTATAGATTAGATTTATTTTTGCATAAATATAAAAGTCTGAAAAAAGACTCGTGTATATATTGATATTATCCTGCTTATAAGTCCTGAATGAATTTGTTGCATTGAGTTAGTTACAAGTATTGACTCAAGAAGAGAACTTGGAGCAATTGTATATTTATCGAGAATTAGGATCATGAAACACAGTAATAATATAATTTTTTTAGGTTTACTTTTTAACTTTAAAGTACTAAAATATAGTGCTACAATATATTATCGTATAGTTTGGTACATCATGAAAATATTCAGTTTTATCAGCAATACTAGAATTCAAAAGTCTAATTGCATTATCAGCTGAGGGCGATTTTTAGATGCATCATTTTCAATAGTGTTCCATCTCTTTGAAATATTGTTTCTCAACAAGAAAATATTAATACATGAAGTTTCTAAGTTATATATATAAACAATTTTTAACACAGAAATTGGCCTTGAAATCAATCTTAATTAAATAACTATAAGAATTTAAAACATAATCGAGCAGAAATGCTTTTAGTAATGTTAACCGAAATAATTAATCATTTCACACTGCAAGAGTCAATTGTGCTGAAAAATATTTTTCATTCAATTTAAGAGTAGAAAATTGTTTTAAAATGAAACTGAAACCAAAACCTAAGCTGTAGCCTTAAAATAGTATGATTTGTACCAATACAGTGTGACGATGCTTGTCACGCGGGAGTGGTGGGATGAAGAGCGAGTACAAGTGTCTGAAAGATAGAAACGGTGCCTAATCCTCGTTAATCGATTCAAAACGAATTTTAAATGTCTTCTTTTTGATATTTGCGTATGGAACTAAAGAGCCGCATGTGCCTCACGAGCCGCAGGTTGTCGACCCCTGTCCTAGATGATTCAAGGCTGGCGACTGAAATGAGAGATGCTTATGACGTCAGATATAGTAGGTATAGAAATCCCACCTGATTTGAAGTTCTTTTTACTCGCCTACGCTATTTTGGTTGTTGTTCCTGTGCGGTTCGCAGCGACAAAATTTTTATTGCAGATTTTAAATTTATTTGTAACGATTCTGGATAAGATCATAAAGTAATGGTATACGCATACGTTGTACTGTGAATTGCAATAGCAATTATAAAGGTACTGGGACATTGCAAATGTTTGGATTCCCAAAAGAGAACTCTCTCAATAAAAATGGATGCAAGTTATTTCAAGAAAAGATTTTGCTCCATCAAAGTATTCGAAGGTAAGTTATTGTAATAATATCTTAATTTTAAAAGTCTACTAAAATAACACTTTAATAGGTTGTTCTATAAGACCTTTGAAAATGTACTCATTTCTTTTTCTTCATGTGAGCTTCTTAAATAAACATTGGCAATTCATTTTTATTTATCTAAAATGATAAAGGTGTTTTGTTTATGAAATAAATATTTTGTAGCCCTAATAAAATTTATGTTTTTAAAAATGAGCCCAAACAAGCATTGTCAATGAGACAAAAACTATCTAGTGGTTTGCTATTGCAAACAAATATTTTTGTGTCATTTACCAAATACCTTTTCACAGAATCAACGAAAGTACCTTAAGTATTATATGTGTTTGCAAAGACAGCCCATTATGATATAGAGCTCGTAGTCAATGTAAATATGGATATAAGCAACCATTTATTGATTATTTTATATATTAATATGATGTGAAATACAAAACGCAGAACACATTCACAATAAGAACAACAAAAAACTAGCTGATTTCTGAAATATTAGGATGACTAAGAGTAAGAAAAAAATAAATCTGTAAAAGTAAACTGAAAACAGATAAAACATGACTCGGCGTTAACCTCACAATTCCTTAACTTCATAGTGTTAACCTGACGTACGATTGCTATGACAGCAAATGTTGAAGACACCACATTTAAGGCCGTATCACACGTACACGTTTAAAGCAATTTTTTTGACCAATTCCTGCAATTTTTCCTCAGTTGCCATAGCAACGGCTTTCGAACAATCTCTTGCTAGTGAGCTCAAGTCATTTATTAATCTTACTAACCACTAAATGAATAGCGATTTCTACAAGACGCACTGAACAAGATATTACCGTAAATAATTTG
>BMAU01002407.1:0-30706 GCA_019973935.1 Trichonephila clavipes | reverse complement strand
GCGTATTTAACAGCAACTGCTTTTATCTTTCTGTTTCTTTTGACGGTGATATGAATTGTCTGTCTGGATGATTGACGATGTCCAGGACAGGAGGTTAGAGTCCGGAAGGACTAAGTACTCCAACAAAAACGTGCAACGAACCGTACCTCGTAGGAGTGGGCGGGGCTAGAATGCGGTAGCCCGATCTTTGGATGTGGTCTTTGGATGTGTGCGATCCGGCACAAAGTTTTGCTCTACAAATCCATCATTCGACCGGTCATGTGCTACGGATCACAAATTTTTGGATCCGCCGGCATGTGTCATCTTAAGAAATTACACACGCTGACTAACTCATTTTTGAGACAAATTGTTAATGCTCCCTGGTTCATACGCAATGAAGTCATCTATCGTGATTTAAAAATTAAGCCGTTTTTACCTCACATAAAGGACCTTTCTAAAAGGTTCTTCGATAAACTTCCTTCCGTTCCCAATGAACTAATTACCAACCAGCCTGCATATGATCCCGCAGTGCCATCGTCTCAAAAGCGCCCCAGAGCGCTTCTCGAGCACGAATTTATTAACTTCCCCCAAGCCAAAAGGCTTAGGGTTCAAATTTAACTTTTGTTCATTGGGAACTTATTTTAAATTAAAATTATTTTTATTTTAAACTTAAGCTTCCTATTTTAAAGTTTATTACTCTCATATTAACTAGTAAATCCTAGCTCCGCGCCGAGTCGCGGACTTAATGTCTTTTCCGAAGCAGCGATCACCGCGGTCAGAATCCGGGAGGGTGACCTCCTCGGATTCAATTGTGCGGTGTCGCGCTTCAGCTTTCCATTTCGGCCACCAGATGGAGGCACGATTCTATGCTATCTAGAACTCTTTTAAAATTTGCTTCACGTCCAGCAATCATTAATTAAATCGTTCCTTCGAACGACCGCTAATATTTTTGAGAACTGGACATTTCACATCTCTGCTATCAATTATTTATCATGATTATATCACATATATGACTTCATTGCGTTTTATAAATCCTTATACCGCGTCTAGTCCTATATTCTCTTATTTTTGGTCCGTTCCCCCCCTTTTATTCATATTATGGCAATGTGCAAGTAGGTTCATTTAAATTTTTCAAAATTTGTTAGTTCCCTTTTATTTTTATGGAATCTGGATTTTATTTTAATCTCAAGATCTCCTTGTTCCGGGTCGTTTATTTCCGGATCGACCCAATCTGTTTCCACGCCCACTTTCTGCGTTGATCGGTCTCGACCAATCATATTGCAGCTTGCAGGGCAATTCTTTCATCAGTGAGCGGACTTCGTCCGCTACTGTTTTTTCCAGCAGGATTTGTCCTGCCCATCTTTTGTTTCTATTTAATTCACTCTTATGTCACTTTCATTTAATTCAGCTCTATTTTTTATTAATTCTGATGAGGAGGTACGTCCCGTTTCCGGGACAGGAACTCCGTAAATTCCATGCCACTTGCCACTTGGATGTGGTGATTAAAAGTGATTCCTCTTCTCGTATCAACATCGCATCCCCAGGAGCTATGCTTAGCATTAAAATCTCCCATGATGATCGTAGAGGGAAAACCTTGGTTCATGAGTGTTTCTATACTTTGGTTGAGATTATTTATGTTTAAGTGTGGTGGGTTATAAAGTGAAATTATAAGTGTTTGTTCACCTAAATCTGGGGTGAGAGCGACCATTGTTGCTTCTACCCCGTTCAGATTAGGTGTTGGTATGTGTGTGTGTTTCATAGAATTTTTAATCATAATTGCAGTACCGCCGCCCGTTCTGGCCGTGTACGCGTTGTGTGTCGTGTGATTTCTATCGTTGCGATAGATTCTGTAATTTGCCAGAGCAATTGTGTGACTTGGTCTCAGCCATGTTTCTTGTAGGGAAATTATATCCGGTTTATACTTATTTACAAAATCTCGCAGCTCCCACATGCGAGATCGAAGACCGTTGGCATTCCAGGTTACCATCAAGAGTCTTTGTATGGTGTTCATTTTTGGGCTTTATTGAAGGAGCGCGCGACGCCCTTAAGAAAGATATTAAGCTTATTTATGTCATTAGGTTCTTTTGACATATCTTCTAATGCCTGAAAAATTTCAGGGAATTTTACGGTTATATTTTGGAGTTCCGCAATATACATTGCGAAACTTCCAAAATCTACATTATTATCGTTACTAGGGGAAGCCCCTTCACTTTGGGTGGTTCTTCGTGTGAGTAACCTGAAATAAACAGAGAAAATTGCGTCTTTAACCGACGCGCAGGACAGGAGGGGGGATAAAGTTGGAACTTCCATTGTCGGCTGTGACGTCACGAAGTCGTTTTGCGAGAGGGAAACATTCCGTTCTGCTCCGCTGCGGTAGGGGGGAAGGCAATGCAGTTTGCGTTGAAGATAGAAATTCGCCAGGGAGAGTGACCCACTTTTCATTCTGTCTCACTTCGTTTGAACGTGTTATTTATTGACCTTGGGCTGGTCAGAATTGACTTGAGAGGTTCGTAGAGGAGATTGGGTGGTTGCGAGATCCGGATGTAACAAGGAATGGTTGGATTGAGATGCTTGAATTTGGATGCGTAATGACTTGATTATGGAAGGTTATTGCTAACGACCTGATCCTGTCGTTAATGGGTTCAACCCCTGTGTCTCTGTGCAGATATGTTCTTGCGATGTACCTGGGGTAGTTCGTCATGATTCTTAGAGCTTTATTCTGCTCGATATGAAGTTTACTAATATTGGATGAGGCTGCACTTCCCCAGATCTGGCAGGCGTAGGTGAGAATTGGCTGAAGATATTGGATGTAGATTATTCTTTTGCTGCGGAGTGAAAGTGAAGAATTCCTATTTAAAAGCGGCAGTAGGGAAAAAAGCGTTTTTTTGAACTTGCAGGTTATTTTTTTCAAGTGATTTTTCCAAGTCAGAAAATAAAAGAGGAGGTGATCTGATTGGCCGAGCAAAAAGTTCGGCTAATGTGATATAGGGCGAATAGCCAATCAGAGAGCATCTGCAGTTCAACGAAGTTGGACTGCAGTGAGAAAGAAAATTAAAAAATAAAGAATAAAAAAGAAAAATAAAGTAAATAAATTAAATGAAATCTGGATTGACCAAGGTGTCTCTTGGTCTTTTTACAGAAAAGTGAGAGAAGTAGGAGGAGATTTCATTAATAGAAGCATTATCTGATTCGTCTATATTATTGAAAAAGTTGATAGCAAGTTTTCGTATGGTCTGTCGAATAGTTGGTATATTGCAAGCTATTCTTAGATCTTTATTTCGCATATACCAATGAGCATTGCAAATTTGTCTTATTATTAAATTTTGAGCAGTTTCGAGTAAATTTATATTAGTTTTTGCTGCATGTCCCCAAACAGGGGAGGCATAGGTAAGTAATGGTTTCATGATCAGAGTGTAGATAAGCAGTTTGTTATGTCTATTCAATTTAGACTTTCTGCAGATAAGGGAGTAAAGTTTACGCGTAGTATTTTTAAATTTATCTCTAATATATGTTATGTGTTGTCGGAAAGTGAGGTTTTTATCAACGATTACACCAAGATACTTGGTGTGTTGAGACCAGGGTATTCTTTGATTTTGTAGAATAATTTCAGGGGAGGTTTCCTTTTTTGAAAAGAAAACCGCTTCCGTTTTGGAAGAGTTTAAAGCAATCTTCCACACGGAGAACCAGGTCTCCAGGTGAGCTAGGTGTTCATTGATATTTTCGACTAGTGTGTCTAGGTTTCTGTGTCTGCTGAGTATGGCTGTATCATCTGCATACATGCATATTATGGTATTAGAATTTTTAATAATATCATTAACGTAGAGGTTAAAGAGAGTTGGTGCCAGAATTGACCCTTGGGCCACCCCAGCGTTAATCTTTTTAAGTTGCGAGAAGGTACGATTAATTTTTACAGTGAAGGAGCGATCAGAGATATAGGAATTTAACAGGTAAATAAGAGGGGCGGGATTTTATAGGTGATTAATTTAAAGAGTAGGCCAGTATGCCATACTCTATCAAAGGCTTTTTGAATATCAAGGAAGACCGCGGCCGTGCATTCATCTTTGTTGTTTCCTTCCTTAATAAATTCAACGACTCTGAGAAGTTGATGTGAGGTGGAGAGACGAGGTCGGAACCCGTGCTGCTCCGGAATCAGGATATTTTCTCTTTCGAGATGGTCGTTGAGTCTGGCTAAAATCACTTTTTCAGCCAGTTTACTAAGGACAGGAAGTAGACTTATTGGTCTGTAGGATTCGGCCAAAGCCGAATTTTTATCTGGTTTTAGGATCGGAATAACAACCGCAGTCTTCCAAGACATAGGAAAGTATCTTAAAGTTAGCATATTATTAATGATATTAGTAATCTTGAAAATAGTGAGGCGCGGTAATTTTTTAAGCATTTTGTTAGTGATCCCATCTCTCCCCGGACACTTTTTGATTTTAATCTTTTTAATGATCTGAATAATTTCAGTTGGGAGAGTGGGGGGGATGATATCAGTATTGTTAATATTCGAGTCCATGTATGCATCAACAACGCTGGTGATGATCTCGTCTTTTCGTGGGTTGTGAATGTCATTAAGGTGAAATTGCTTCTCAAGCGAATGAGCAATTACTTCAGTTTTGTTTGTATCGCTGAGAGCAATACCAGTGGGGCCATTAAGGGCGGAAATCGGGGAGGTTTTCTTCCTGAAAGCTTTCGCAATTCCCCAAAGGGAATTGTCCTCAGCATTCAGGGTAGAAAGATTATCCTCCCATGCCTGTTGTCTGTAATGATAAATTTTCCTTTTAATAGCATTTTGTAATCTGTTTAACTCTGTTTTATGTTGTGGGTGTCTTGTATGTTGCCAGGTTTTCCTGGCTTTATTTCGTTCCTTGAATAGCTCTTTTAGCTCACCCTGCACGTACGGTTGTTCCGTGTGGTAAAAAGGACGAGAGGCACTTGCGTGCGCATTTAGGATCTCATCAGTGAGGTTGCTGACTTGGGAGTCGATCTCGTGGGTAGAATTTGCAGTCGGGAGAAAAAAGTTATCAGAATTTGCGAGAATTTTAGTGAAGATGCTCCAGGTAGTATTTAGTTGGGGAGGGGGGATAGCAAAATTGGAAGTTCTTGGAAAGTGAAATCTGACCGGATTATGGTCAGAACTGAGTTCCGGAATGGAATCAGCAGTACAGGGCCAAATTAAATTTTTAATCAGAGCATAGTCTAGAGTGGAAGCGGAGTCCGTTCCATATCTAGTTGGGGTGGGGGGAGCAATTAGATCTAAGTTATTATTTGTTATATAT
Source organism: Trichonephila clavipes (assembly GCA_019973935.1). Lineage (NCBI taxonomy): Eukaryota > Metazoa > Arthropoda > Arachnida > Araneae > Nephilidae > Trichonephila > Trichonephila clavipes. Next base: position 25,448 of record BMAU01002407.1, on the reverse strand, counting down.
CTTAGTAGATAATTACCTCTGGGATCGCTGTAATTACAGCCCCAAGAGGTGTGCTTGGCATTGTAGTCACCGGCTAAAAAAGCCGATTTAAAAATTTTGAAAATACCGTCGAGGTCGGCTCCCAAGTTTCTGTAATTTGGATTAGTTTGGGCATAGATAGAGGCAACCAAGAAAGGTTCCTGATCTGAGGGGGTGAGCGCAACGAGAGTTGCTTCAACACCAGTAAGGGGGGAGGAGTGGGAACATGAAAATGGGGAATCGATCTTTTAATGAGGATCGCAGTACCGCCCCAACCTCTGGTTGAGCCGGTCCTGTCGTTCCTGTAACAAATATAGTTCGGAATATTGAAAGAGTATTCTGGTCTCAGATGAGTTTCTTTTATCAAAAATAAATCAGGGGAGTGCTTATCAATGAAATCGCGCATCTCAACAATGCGCGATCTCACGCCGTCAGCGTTCCAGGAGAATATTGATAGGCCGAAAAAAGAATTAGACATTATTAAGATCTATTGAGGATATTGAGGTACAGATACCTTTAAGCAGACATTGGAGTTTGTCTGTGGGGTCAGTGCATTTTGAAGATTTCTTCATCTCCGAGATAAGATTAGGAAAAAGATCAAAGATTTTTTTTTATTTCAAATATTGCCTCGAGGAAGGAGAAATCTCCGCCCTGGCAATTGATATGATTAAGAGTTTCCGAGTTAAAACTCTTATTTTTGTTTTTATTATCTGAGTTGGACGTCGAGGAGTCACTTCCTCGTGCTGCCCTCTGTTGAGAATTTTGGCCCGAAGTAACTTGAGCGAAGCTCAAGCCGGGGGTAATAAATGCGGAATTTTCCTGGGTGTTTTCGTTCCGTTTTTTATTTTCTTTTTGCGATTGACCCTTACCCTTTCTCGGCTTAGGGAAGAGGGGACATTCGGTGGAGGAAGCCATGTGGCCTTGAGCGTTGCAATTTATACACGTCGGATTAATTATTTTTTCTTTGATTTCGCACTGACCGGTCCTGTGGCCACCGCCGCATTTCAGACAGCGCGTTTTCATGCTGCAATTTTGGCTAGCATGGTGGAAAAAATTGCAGTTGTAGCACTGCGTTGGTCTTGAATTTTTGCGGAAGGGATCGAATTTTACTTGCATGTAGAGACAACTACGGATTTTGAAAATGTCGTCGACATTTTCGTCCCGGGTTATCTCTATCATGAAGATGGGAAGGGGACTTTTTGTTTTAAATTGGCGCAACTGCGCGATTTTTTCAATTTTGATACCTTGATCAATAAGGTCTTTTTTAATTTCTTCGGGCTCGGTGGTGGCCAGAAGGCCTTTAATGACCAGCTTGAGTGGTCGGTTTGCAGGGGGTCAGTAACATAGTACTGGCATCCCTTGTCAGTGAGTGGGTAATTTCTCTGTGGTGGTCGGAAGATTCCGCTTGGATCTTAATATATCCACCGATATGGGTATTGGTGGCAGTAGGGTGAGTTCGATGAATTTCTTGAAGTATGAGATTATACTCGGGAAAGAGTTTCATCATCACGGGTTTAACTTTAGGGGCAGCAGGGGTGACATCCTCGACGTCATCATTTGCAGTGTTGAGGGCTGCAAATTTATTTTTAGAATTAATTTTAATATTCTCCTTGGGAACGGTATTACTTTTCGCCGTTTTCCGCGGAATTTTAAAGTCTTCAACATCCAATTTGTTTTCATTAATTTTAGCCGTTAATTTAGAAGGCCTAAGTATAGGCTCGGTGGTTCGTTTTTTATTATTCTTATTGTTTTTAAAATTATGAGCACATAAAGGTACTGGGCAAGGTAAAAACTCAAGCATATTACCTTCAAGGGCTCTGATCTTCTCGTCCAGACCGGCTGCTTCAGCTTCCAGCTTCTGGGAGGTCTCGTTCGTAGGGCCAGGAATGCTCTTTTCAATGTTCAGCATTGTACGAATATAGTCTTTTCGTGTAGTAAAGATTTTTATCTGCTTGTCAATGCTTTTAAGGTTGTTGCATTTCTGCTCATCGGTGATATTTTGAGGATCAGTTTCCTCCATAATAACGCTTTGATCATCGGACAAATTTTCCTTTGCGTCTTACTCCTTCGAGTGACTAAACTGGAATGAGATGGTGGAGTTCTGGAAGCCGAGGCGTTCTCAGAGCTCGTGATGCAATTGGTCGGCTCGCTCTTCTCCTATTGGTCGAGAGCGAGTTCGATAGAGGAATTGTGAATTTCGAGAGAGATAATGATTTGAGAAGTTAAATTAGGATATTTACGTACGCCGCCCCCGTTTGGGGAGCGGCGGCCCCTACCACTATCAAAAAAGTCCAAACTATGCAGAATAAGATTCTTCGTATCATGACAAATGCGCCTTGGTACATCAGAAACAGTGTTTTACATCACGATTTAAAGATAGACCCTATTGGGGATTACATCACAAAACTCTCACGTAACGTCTTTAGGACTATCGAGAATCATCCAAATCCACTAATTCAGGCACAAACAATTTTCACTATCCCCAATAGCAAACACAAATTTGCCTACAATTCGACAAAGTGGTCTCAACCGCTTAAACCCCCGTAGCCAGCTCTCGCCTTCCCCCTCCTCTTGCAATTTAGTCTATTTCTCATGCACTCATGAACTGTGAACCATACTAATCTTGTTTTGTTCCGATTCCTTGTTCCCTTCTTTTGCAGCTCCTGCTTCCGTCAGCTCTCGTCCGTTTCTCCCAGTTTCGTGTTTGGCTCCGCCCACGTCGCGTCCTGGTTGGCTTTGCCTCCTCTTGTTGCCCCGCCCCTCCCCAGTTTTGGGCTTCTTTCTCATGTTGGCCTCCGTCCCTCTTTGCCATTCATTCTGAGCAGAAGCGCCCGCTCGCTGTCGCTCGCGATCGATCTTATTTTCACAAATTAGGATATTTCGTGGTCTATTAAATAAAGGATTAATGTTATATTTATCAATGCGAGCAATTGCTCGATTAGTATGAGAGTCTATGTTGTTGAAAAACTTAATCGCGATTTTTTTGAAGAATTCTTTTAAGGTTTTAATTTTTAACGCAAATCTGATTTCATCATTTCTGATGTACCAGGGAGAGTCTGTGATGATTTTTAAAATTTTGTTTTGTGCTGTTTCTAACATTTTAATATTAGAGTAGGCTGCGTGGCCCCAGATTGGACTTGCATATTGTAGGACAGGTCTGAGAACGAGTTTATAAATAAGCAACTTGTTTCTCAAGGATAAACATGATTTCCGTGCGATTAAAGGGAAAACTTTAGCGACGGAAATGTTAAAATTTCGGCGAACGCGAATGATATGTTGTTTGAAAGTGAGTCTTTTATCGAGGATCACCCCTAAGTATTTGGTGTTTTTAGACCAGGGTATGTGTGTGTTGTGAAGGTATAACTTGGGTGGTTCTTTTTTGATGTGATATGAGAAGAAGACGGCCTCTGTCTTTGCTACATTTAAAGCAATTTTCCAAGTAGAGAACCAGTCTTCTAGTTTAGCAATGTGCTTGTGTAGGAAGTGAGTAACGAGTTGGAGTTCGTTACTTTGTGCCAGGATCGCCGTGTCATCGGTAAACATGCAAATCGTGGATTGGCTGGTTCTAGGAATATCGTTAACATAGATATTAAATAGAATCGGAGAGATGGAACTGCCCTGAGGAGTTCCAGCAATTATTCTTCTGTTGGAAGAATGAGAGTTATTTACTTTCACCGTGAAAGAACGGTTAGTTAAAAAGGAATTAATTAGTTTGATTAAGTGGGGAGGGGTTTTAATTTTAATTAATTTGTAGAGTAGTCCCACGTGCCATACTCTATCAAATGCCTTCTGGATGTCTAGGAAAACAGCGCCGGTAGATTTCCGGTCTTGGAATCCTGATTTTATGTACTCCACCACCCGCAGAAGCTGGTGTGATGTGGAGAGTCCGGCTCGGAAGCCATGTTGTTGAGGGATTAGGATGTCATTATCGTTTAGATGTAGACATAGTCTTTTTTGAATAATTTTCTCAGTTATTTTACTGAGAACAGGTAATAATGAGATTGGGCGAAAACTATCTGGGAGGGTAGGATCTTTCCCAGGTTTGAGGATCGGAATTACCGATGCTGTTTTCCATAGTTGTGGGAAGTAACCCACTTTAAGAATATTGTTAATTAGATTAGTAATTTGGAAGATTACAGATCTATTAAAATGTTTGCACATTTTTGTCGTGATACCTTCTCGGCCGGGGGCCGTTCTGATTTTAAAGTTATTGATAATGTTAATTATTTCGGAAGGTTTAGTATTAGTAGGAGAGTCATCAAAATTATTTTCGTTATTAAGGAACCTAGAAACCAGCCAAGTGTGGGTTGAGTCTTGTGTTGGATTTGAAATGTCGTTGAGTTGAAACTGATTTTCTAGCGAGTCCGCTAGTGTTTCAGCTTTTTCGTCGTCTGTAAAGGCGATCCTGGTGTGGCCGTTAAGGGCTGGGATGGGGGATCTCTTCTTCTTAAAACCTTTGGTCATGTTCCATAAGGAGCCATCGACCGTGTCTAGAGAAGCGAGTTTGTCCTCCCATTGTTTTTGTGTGAATGCTTGTGTTTTTCTGTGAATTTTATTCTGAATTCTATTGAGATCTGTTTTATGTGTGGGATTCCGTGTGAAATGATAAAGTTTACGTGTCTTATTTCTAAGTTTAAAGAGTGCTTTTAACTCGTTGTCTATGTAAAAATTATTGTTAGCGTAGATTTTAATGGATGCGTTGTTGTATGCATTAAGAATGTGGTTTGTGAGAGTGGAGGCCTGCTCTTCAATCTCCTCTCCCGTCTGCGCTGTGATTGGTTGAAAAGTGGGCGTGTTTGAGAGGTGAAACCGAAAGCGTTACCAGTTTGTGGAAACGTTCCTGGTAGGAAAATTAAATTGGATAGAAGTCTGAAAGTTTAAAATTATTGGATTGTGGTCGGAACTAAGCTCAGGCGAAGAAATAATATCAGTTAACCAATATAAGTTTCTCGTCAGAGCAAAGTCGACTGTGGAGGCGGAGTTATAGCCAAATCGTGTAGGTGAGTCGGGAGCAACGATATCTGTGTCTGTCTGTGTTGTCGATTAAATTTTTAATCAGTTGCCCCCTGGGGTTGATATCTTTGCAGCCCCAGTGTGAGTGGTGAGCGTTATAATCTCCGCATAAAATGGAGGATTGCTCTAGGGCGAAAATTTCCTCCAGATCGTGAATGCATGCGGAGGGTGAGGTGGTGGGTGGAATGTAGATAGAAGCTACGAGAAGTGGGTTTTCGCCCGGAGGGGTGAGAACTACTATCGTAGACTCGACCGCCCCGAGAGAAGGTGTTGGAAGGTGGTGATGCTTGAGAGAGGATTTGATAAGAATCGCAGTGCCTCCCGATGGGTGAATTTGGGTGTCTCTGTCGTTCCTGTAGAGAGTGTAATTGGGTACTCTGATAGATACCCCTGGTCTTAAGTGGGTTTCTTGAATAAGTAAAATATCGAGGGAGTGCTTATTTATAAAATCACGTACTTCAAGAATACGTGTTCGAACACCGTTCGCATTCCATGCAGCGATTCTAAGCCCGAAGCGACTAAAAATCATTAATGGTTATTTTGATGGGTGCCTTCAGAGGCTAAGACACCGAAAAAGATGTCGAGGCGATCTTCGTTAGTTTTAGCATTTTTGAAGGCTTTCCCTGCATCGACGATGCCTGGGAAATCCTTGAAAAATTTGCGGAATTCGGCCATGGCCGAAATATATTCATTGAATGAGGCAGGTTCCTCTTTTTTGTTCGATTCGGGCTTGGAATTGCTCTTCTTCGCCGTCTCATTTCGATCGATGGGTGCTGCCATCTTTGGCTATTTGAGGTTGCATTTGCATAAGTAATAGTGGGGGTTACCAATTTTGATGTGAAGGATTTGGGGGAAGCTTTGTTGCGGTTTTCGGCAGGAGCTCCTTTTTTATTTTTGGTTTTTGGGAAGGCCGGGCAGTTACGCCAGTTTGCCGGGTGGCCGTCTTTGTCACAATTGATACAGTGGGGAGTGGCCAAGCGTTCCTTAATGGGACACTCTCCAGTTCTGTGCTCCTTTGAGCATTTAAGGCAACGGGGCTTCATAAAACAGTTCGCAGAACTGTGGTTAAAGTAGTTGCAGTTATAACACTGCGTTGCCCCCGGCCTTTTGTTGAAGATATCAATGACAACTGACATGTAGCAGCATTTGCTAATATCGTAGATGTCAGTGGCGCCTTCGACATGTTTCCTTAATTCCACAAGGTAGATCGGTAGAGGAAATTTAGATTTCCTCTGGGTTAGCTGGGAGACCTTCATGACAGGGACTCCTTGGTTGAGTAAGTCTTCCTTGATCTCGGCCGTTGGCGTGGATTTGGGAAGACCCTTAATAACCACTTTGAGTGGTCGTTCGGAGAGATGGGGAACGGAGTAAAATTCCTCCCCTTGAGCTTTAAGAGCAGCGGAGATTTCTCGGTGCTCATCGGTAGTTGATGCCATAATTTTAATATATTGGCCGGTAAGTTTGTTGACCGAGTTGGGATATTTTCGGTCAAGTTCCTTCAGGATTAGGTTATAGTTCGTTTTGTATTTAAGCATTATAGGTTTAACTTTGAGAGTGACGGTTACGTCCTCGTTATCATTGGTTTCGTTGTGTTTCCTACACTTCTCACTTAACTGTAACTGAGTGCGCCAGACTTTCCACTCCTCACTTAACTGTAACTGAGTGCGGGAGATTTTCCCGCTTTCCTACCCCAACGGAAACTTTTTTGGAACCGGTACGGGGACATTCTGTAAACTGAAACGCAACGGACGGACGCAAGGTCTTGTTCGCATCAATCCGCAGCACCTTCAAGGGTGTAATTTTCATTTAACCGCATTATTACCTTTTAGTGTAAACTTTAACTGTAAATATTTATTTTCTTGTAATATAAATTTAAGTACTATCTCCATCTCTGGCTATTATTCGAACTCAACCAACGGCACCATATGGAGGCACCGACGACATTCGTCAACGATTCAGAGAAACAAGAGATAAGTACTATTTTATATTTTCATTCAACGTTTGACTTTGGTTTCTCTTACTGATTCATTCCATCCATATTTCGTTTTATCAATTAATGGACGCCGAAACGGCTACAGTGCTTCGCGGCAGAGCGAAGGCTGCACTTACAAGAACTATAAATTTCATTGATAAAAATGATCAAACTTTTGACAAAAATGATATACGCAACAAGTTAGAGAAACTTGAATTAACTTATACGGAATTTGATAAAGCGGATGCTGCTTTACCTATCGAATCCTCTGAAATGGAAGAATTCGAAACAAAATATTACGAAACCAAAGCCAAGCTACAAAATATCTTAGAAAATTTATCTGTGAGAACATATGTAGATAATGATAATTCTGATGTCTTTGAAAATGTCTCAAATATGAGATCTAGCAATTTTAAGTTGCCAAAAATTAATATTGAGCGTTTTTCTGGTGATTATAAAAATTGGCCTTCATTTAAGGATTTATATGTATCATTAGTGCATGATAATATGTGTTTATCGAATATACAAAAGTTTCAATATCTCAGAGGTTTATTGCTGTCAGAACCAGCAAATATAATTAAGCACATTCCCATTACTGAAACGGCTTATAACGAGGCTTGGGAAAAATTATTAGCTCGTTATGATAAAAAGAAGCAAATCATTTTTTCACTCATTAAAACCTTCATGGAACAACCTTCTTTTAACGATACTAACTCTCACAACTTACGCAACATAGCAGACACTTCCGACGAAGTAATTAGAGGTCTTAAATCTATTGATACTAAAGCAGAGTCTAGAGATGTATGGTTGATTTACATTTTTGTTACAAAAGGTTGATCCTAAAACGCGCCAAGAATGGGCGCAATTCTCAAATAATATTGATTTTCCCACATTTGAAGCATTTATAGAATTTTTAAATAACAGATGTACATGCTTAGAACTTTATAATGTTAGCGTTACTCAGGAAAAACAACCTTATATTAATAAATCGAAATTTAACAATAGTTTAAAATGTTCTTGTTGTAAAATGAATCATCTTGTTTTCAAATGTTCTAAATTTAAAGAAATGTCTGTTAAAGAGCGTATACAGCTTGTTAATAAACAAAAATTATGTATGAACTGTTTATCTGATAGGCACACTGAGTCACATTGTAATTCAACTTTTACTTGCCACTATTGTAAGAAAAAGCATCATTCGCTATTACATGATAATAATTTTAAAATTTCGCAATGTCAGCAAATAAATCTCATCGTGCTGAAGGTCAAAACCAGACAGGAAATGATACTAATCAAAGCAAAGAAGTTGCAGCTTCCGTGAACTCTATACAAACATGTTTTTCTTTATTACCAACTTTAAGCGTTAACATTAAAAATATTTTGGGGGAGAACTGTCAAGTTCGAGTTATGGCGGACAGCGGAAGTGAATCAACATTCATTTCGGAAAAATGTTTAAAACTGCTAGGCCTGAAAAGAAAAAACGCTAGATTTCAAATTAAAGGATTGCAAGATTCTAAAATCGCGATGACTAGAGGGTGTGTTGAAATAGATTTAGTATCGTTACATGACCCCAAGGTCAAACTACCAGTTAAAGCATATGTTTTGGAAAACTAACTGCTCCGTTACCAACGGAAAAAATAAACGAAACACATTTCTCTCATTTAAAAAATGCCTGCTTAGCGGATCCGAAATTTTTTATCTCAAACAATATCGATATGATTCTCGGATCTGACTACTTTTTTTTTTATTTTGCTTCCTGGGCAAATTACTTGCTCTCAAAGTAATTTAATCGCTCAAAATTCCATTTTTGGTTTCCTAATTTCAGGCAAATTAACTGAGTCTTTAAACTCAAATTCAATGCTAAATCTTCACATTAATGGTACAAATATTGACAATCAATTAAAGCAATTTTGGGAATTAGAAGAAATTCCTAACGTAAAAGATAAATTATTAACTTCTGAAGAGCAATTTGTGGAAACACATTTTCAAAATACTTATGCATGTAATTCCGATGGACGCTTTGTTGTAAAACTTCCATTTTATAAATCAAATTCAGAATTGGGAGACTCAAAACCCGCAGCAATTTCTCGCTTATTAGCAATGGAGCGGAAATTTAAAAATAACCCAGATTTTGAAAAACAATACAAAGAATTCATGAACGAATACGAATCGCTAAGTCACATGAGCTTAGTAAATTCCAGATCCCATACTTCCAAAGATCAGAATTTTTTACCGCATCACGCCGTTATCAAGCCATCCAGCCCTACAACAAAGTTAAGAATAGTTTTTGACGCATCTTGCAAAACTACAAATGGTACGTCATTAAATTCTCTGCTAGGAGTAGGTCCCAAATTACAAAGGGATATTTTTGAAATATTGCTTAATTTTAGAATTCTAGAATTGTATTTACAGCGGACATTGAAAAAATGTACCGTCAAATTTTAGTAGCTGATGAAGATCAGAAATACCAACAAATTCTGTGGAGAAATAACTCTAGTGAAAACATTCGCACATACAAGCTAAAAACTGTCACCTACGGTTTAGCCTCAGCTTCCTTTTTGGCCACTAGGTGTATTAAGCAAATCGCTCTCGATGATAAAGATAATCCCAACCTCTCCCGAGTTTTACAGGAAGATATTTATATGGATGATTTACTATCGGGAGCAGATACGCCAAATAACGCAATCTCCATTTGCTAGGACATTGCTCATGTTTTGAGTACTCGCGGATTTCATTTAAGAAAATGGAATTCTAATTCCACCGAATTTCTCGCTCAATTTTCAGAACATAGTTCTCATGATGCACGAGTTGAATTTTCCAAAGATTCTAATGAAAGTTCTAAAGTATTAGGCTTATTTTGGAATTCATCCAATGACACTTTTGGTTTCCAACCATCGCTTGAACTTACACCACCACTCACAAAGAGACGTATTTTATCTGAATCTTCCAAAATTTTCGATCCTTTAGGACTTCTTTCACCTTGTACAGTATTCATGAAGATTTTTATCAAAAACTTTTGGCTTACAAAAACAGATTGGGATTCTCCCATTCCACAACAATTAACAGAGGATTGGCTTAGGTTTCAAAAGGCCTTTAATGCCATCAACTACCTCACTGTTCCCAGATGGGTCATCCTTACAGCAGACAACATAGTAGAATTGCATGGTTTTGCAGATGCTTCTTCATTAGCTTATGCTGCTGCAATCTACTGTCGGCAGAAACACAACAGCAAAATAAAGGTTCAACTACTTGTATCAAAAACTAAAGTAGCCCCTGTCAAACAAGTTTCCATTCCTCGATTGGAGTTGTGCGGTGCACATTTACTATCCAAGCTATTTAAATCGGTCTTACGGACATTAGAATATTATACCTTTGATGTATTCGCTTGGACGGATTCTAAAATAGTTCTCTCCTGGCTGTCTGGTCATCCTCGCCAATGGAAAACTTTCGTAGCAAATAGAACATCTGAAATTATAGAAGTTCTACCTACAAAGCATTGGAGACATGTGCCTTCTAAGGAAAATCCCGCAGATATTGCATCCCGAGGTATTGATCCTAAATGCTTACCTGATTGCAAGTTATGGTGGCAAGGACCACCCTGGCTAAGGCTAGAAACTTCTAGTTGGCCCAAGGCTGAATCCAGTTGCGATGAGGCTTCGGAGGAGGTAAAAGCGGAACAAAAATCAGTCTCCATCTTCAATCTGTTTACTCACACATCAAATGATGTAATTCATGGTTTATTCGAACATTACTCTTCACTCACCAAAGTAATTCGCATTTTTGCTTATTGCCAAAGATTTATTAAAAACTGTAAAAAGATAGCATCTCAAGGATCATCGATCAGTTCATCCCATATTAATACTACTTCACTTACCTTTTCGGAAACCAAAACCGCTGAAGAAACCATCATTCGTTGGGTTCAAGGTTTTTACTTTCAGGAAGAAATACGAAGCATTAAAAAACAGATTTCTCTGCCACCCAAAAAGTCCATTACGTTCCCTCCATCCATTCATAGATGAACATGGTTTAGTACGGGTGGGAGGGAGATTGCAAAATTCCCAGCTTCAATTCAATTCCAAGCATCCTATCATACTTCCTTCTCAGCACAGTATTAGTGAACTCCTTATCAAGGAACAACACATTGCTCATTTACATGCTGGGCCGACTTTGTTAGCTCACGTTCTTCGACAGTCCCATTGGATCGTAGGAAGTAGAAAATTAATTAACAAATGTATTAGAAAATGCTTAAAGTGTAACAAATTCAAAACATCCACCACAACACCACAACTGATGGGCAATTTACCAAAACACCGTGCCACGCTGGAGAGACCTTTCTTCAGTTGCGGTATTGATTATGCTGGTCCTGTACTGATTAAATGCAACAAAGGTCGAGGGACTAAATCTACAAAGGGTTACATTGCTTTATTTGTATGCTTAGCAACTAAAGCTGTTCATATTGAAGCAGTCGGAGACTTAACAACTGATTCCTTCATAGCTGCACTTCGTCGTTTTAGTGCTCGTCGTGGTGCTCCCCGCCACATTTATAGTGACAATGGAACCAATTTTGTTGGAGCTCGTCGAAAACTTGACGAAATACGGAAGTTATGGCTTTCTTTACCAACTAATGAAGCCATCTCTTACTACTTATCCAAATCTTCAATAGATTGGCACTTTATTCCACCCTCATCACCACATTTTGGAGGTATTTGGGAATCAGGAATTCGATCCGTCAAATTTCATCTGAAGAGAGTATTGGGAGAAACCATATTAACTTTTGAAGAGTTAACAACCTTGCTCACACAAATCGAAGGATTACTAAATTCCAGGCCTCTCTCCTACGTTAATGACTCTGACATAGAATGCATATCTACGCTCACACCTTCACATTTTCTTACAGGTGATGTTCTTCTTTCAGTTCCAGAGGAGCTTCCTTCAACCTCCAACCACAGAGATCGTTGAGAGTTGCTACAGAACATCAAACGGGGCTTTTGGAAGAAGTGGAGTTCCGAATTTATCTCCTCCTTACAACCTCGCAAGAAATGGCAGGACGCACAACCAAACTTGAAGGAAGATGACATCGTATTGATCAAAGAGGAGGGTCCTCCTGGTACATGGCCAATGGCTCGAGTTCTTCAAGTGCATCCAGGCAACGACGGACTGGTTCGTGTTGCAACTGTGAAAACCCAAGACTCAGTGTTTAAACGACCTGTTCCTAAACTTCAAAAACTTCCCATATATCCGAACTAGTTCGGATATAGGGTGGGAGTATGTTTCCTACACTTCTCACTTAACTGTAACTGAGTGCGCCAGACTTTCCACTCCTCACTTAACTGTAACTGAGTGCGGGAGATTTTCCCGCTTTCCTACCCCAACGGAAACTTTTTTGGAACCGGTACGGGGACATTCTGTAAACTGAAACGCAACGGACGGACGCAAGGTCTTGTTCGCATCAATCCGCAGCACCTTCAAGGGTGTAATTTTCATTTAACCGCATTATTACCTTTTAGTGTAAACTTTAACTGTAAATATTTATTTTCTTGTAATATAAATTTAAGTACTATCTCCATCTCTGGCTATTATTCGAACTCAACCAACGGCACCACGTTGCTTTCGGGATTATCCTCTTGCATAGGATTTTCTGACTCAATTGCGTTGTCTACGGGATCATCGATCGCAAGACTGGCGAAGGAGTTTTTTGTGGGGATTATAGCGTCTTCCTGGATTTTTAATTCTTGTTTCGGCTTTTGTGCCGGATTTTTAGTGGATTTAACGTTATTTTTTTGATTCGTTTTGTTAACTTTTTTCGAATTAGTATTAGTTTTGTTTTCAAGGATTAAGGTTGCCGGGAGAATAGGCGATTCAGCCGGTCTTTTATTCTTAGGGCGGAACAAGTTAATCCCGTTCCCTTTATTGTGTTGGCAGCTTTTTACAGGGCAAGGATAGAGAACTTTCAACTCACCCAGAGCAGTGGCGTATTCAAGTTCCGTATTTGCTTTCTCCTTGATCAGCGCCGAAAGTTGAGACGCATCGGTACAGTCCTTATCAAATGTCTCAATTTCAATAAAATCCTGAAGATATTTAATCCTCAGGTCTTTGATCTTAAGTAGCTTCTCAATGGTTTTGATTTGCGCACATCGTACGTCAGTTTGAAGATTGGCAGGTGCGAGGGCGGCAGGGGGAATCTCCGTGCCTAACTGCATAGCGTCTTCAGGAGCTCTCTGATTCTCGTGATCGCTCATGACGGAGTCTCGAGTCAGAATCACCAAGGGAAAATTGGAATGAATTCGGGATCTTGTTTTGAATCAAGCAATGAAGTGAATGGCAAGAGTGAATGTTGTGGATGAGGTATTGAATTGATGAGGTATTGAATTGATGTCGACTTCTTAATTTTAATTTTTCTTACTTTTTTCATTGCAAGAAATTTTTGTGTGAATTTATACCCTCTCTTGGATCAGTTACAGACTCAAGTCGCTACTAGAGGCGCAGTCAGCGTTTAAAATCAAATAAGAAATGGTTCCTTTATTCAGCTTGTGCAGTTTTTTTTTTTAAATACGATTGAAGTCCTGAAAGGAATTCCAGTTATTATTGCTCACATTTCAAAGCTTGAAAGATAAGTACTTGTGATTTTTATTTACAAGGATTGTTGTTTTATTTTATTGTATGTACCTTAGTCCACGTTTCGTAGGAACGAATGGTGTTTACAGAAACTTAAAAAGTTTGAAGTATATATAATAACTATTAATGTTTCTACGTAGAACCTTATAAATAGATTTTCCGACCCAAGTTTGAAAGGGAACAACTGAAACAAATAGCCATCGTTACCTACTGAACATAGCGCCATCTGCAAACAAGAGTCAAATGAACATAGCTTGTATAAAGATGCTAGAAAAGTACAGCTCTTTTCCCCTTACGCTTTTTCCAAAAGTGTTGAGAAAGATTGTTCAACCATTATTCCATTTTAAAGGGGAGGGGGGAAGAATTATGTTAAATTCTCTCTGAGAAGCACGCCACATTTTTTTTCCGTCATTGGTATAACACACAAGACAAGAGTCGAGATTGACATGATTATAGTATACAGATTTGTGTGATAAAAAATAAATATACATATATTATAAAGGGGTTCGTTACAGAATAACAAGTAACATGTTTCATGAGAGAGTAGTTTTGCATGTAATATATATTGACAAGAAAAAGAAAAAATATAAAGTGGTGTATTTCCACTTAAAAATTGCAATTAAATTTTATCATGAGTTAATTCTTTTCTAAAAATTGTAATTTATCTTTAAAGTCCTTGGAATATCATGTGACTTTGGAATTCTGAGATTTTATTTCTACATTTAAATACTATTCTAAATTTATTTCTGAAAATACAAGGTATTGTGCATATTTCAACAAATTCTATAATGTTAATTAAAAGAAGGTTTACATTTATTAATATTCAATTATGCAAACTTCAGTAGAAAACATTTATACGCAAATGTATAAAATTTAGTCTACTACAGTGAAAATTTATAAGCTAATTTTTTTTAAATGCAACTTTTACATCACACTGTAGGGGATCATGAATATTTTTAAATGCCTTTTTAAACAGAAAGGCCGATTGAAGACTTCATTACAAAATGAGCAGATTAAATCTCTGATAGGCACATTCATTTCAGAAAACAGTAAGTATGCAAAAATTGATTACAGAAAATTAAAAAACAGATTGTCTAATTAAAATAACAAGAAATACAATAAAATAATTAACAAAATAAAGCAAAAGAACAAAAGTAAAAATTATTAAAAATGTAAATAAAATGCAAAAGCACTTCCGCAAAAATCGTTGGACTAATACAGGGATACAAAAATAGCAAGGCAATTCAATTATTTTAGTTTCCATATTTCGTAACAGATGACGCTAGCACTGCATTAAAAAAAACTATCTGGGTGTATTAGCAATGTCTGTGGCAAGTGGCATGTAACTTACGGAGTTCCTGTCCCAATACGGGACGTACCTCCTCATCAGAATTGATAAAAATAGGGCCGAATTAATGAAAGTGACATAAAGAATTAAATAGAGAATGAAATAATTTAGATGGGCAGGACATACCTGCTGAAAACAGTAGCGGACGAAGTCCGCTCACATGAAAAAATGCCCTGCTTGCTGCGTTATGATTGGTAGAGACCGATCATCGCAGAAAGTGGGCGTGGAAAAGGATTGGGTCGATCCGAAAATAAACGACCCGAACGAACGAAAATAAGATCGATCGCGAGCGGGCGCTTCTGCTCAGAATGAATGGCAAAGAGGGACGGCAAGTGGCATGTAAATTACGGAGTTCCTGTCCCAAACTCGGGACGTACCTCCTCATCAGAATTAATAAAATTAGAGCCGAAAAGTATGAGAGTGACATAAGAATACACGAGAACGAAATAAAAGATGGGCAGGACATAACCTGCTGACAAAAAACAGTAGCGGACGAAGTCCGCTCACTGATGAAAGAAATGCCCTGCTTGCTGCGTTATGATTGGTCGAGACCGATCATCGCAGAAAGTGGGCGTGGAAGAGGATTGGGTCGATCCGAAAAAAAAACGACCCGAAACAAGGAGATCTTGAAATTAAATTTAATTCCAAGATCCCATAGCAAAAATAAAAAGGGGAGAACAAATTTTGAATAAAATTTAATGAACCATCTTGCACATTGCCATAAATTAAGAAGGGGGGGGGAAGGGCCAAAAAATAAACGAGTAAAGGACTAGATGCGGTATAAGCAAAGAGGGACGGAGTCCAACATGAGAAAGAAGCCCAAAACTGGGGAGGGGCGGGGCAACAAGAGGAGACAAAGCCAACATGGTTGAGACCACTTTGTCGAATTGTAGGCAAATTTGTGTTTGCTATTGGGGATAGTGAAAATTGTTTGTGCCTGAATAAGTGGATTTGGATGATTCTCGTTAGTCCTAAAGACGTTACGTGAGAGTTTTGTGATGTAATCCCCAATAGGGTCCATCTTTAAATCGTGATGTAAAACACTGTTTCTGATGTACCAAGGCGCATTTGTCATGATACGAAGAATCTTATTCTGCATAGTTTGAACTTTTTTGATAGTGGTTGGGGCCGCCGCTCCCCAAACGGGGGCTGCGTACGTTAGCACTGGGCGGAGAACTTGCTTATAAAGCAAGTCCTTGTTTTTAAGTGAAAGCGGTGACCTTCTTCCAATCAGCGAAATGCTGAGATGGATTTTGGCCCAGAACTTATCACATATATATTTGGTGTGTTGCCTGTATGTTAGAGAACTATCTAAGAAGAGGCCCAGGTAACGTACCACGTTAACCCACTCGATATCTTCGTCGAATAAGGATAAAGTTTTAGGAATTATATTGCGCCCGTGTTTTCTAAAAACAATTGCTTGTGTTTTGTCGACATTTATTGCTATACGCCAGTCTGTCAACCAAGATTCAAGAGTGTGAAGGTACCGTTGGAGTGTACATTGAGTGTATTTAAGGTTCGCTCCTTGGGCGAGGACCGCAGCGTCGTCTGCAAATAAACAGATACTGACACTGGGATGATGGGGAAAATCATAAGTGTAAATATTGTATAGGTAGGGCGAGAGACAAGACCCCTGAGGACATCCTGCCTCTGGAAAGCCCTTGTTCGAAAAGTCAAAATTAATTTTGACTCTGAACGACCTGTTTTTGAGAAAATTATGTATAATTTTAACTAGGTACTCAGGGAAGTTTAATTTAATCATTTTATAGATGAGCCCATCATGCCACATCTTATCAAATGCTCGTTTGACATCGAGAAAGACCCCTACAGTGAAAAACTTATAAGTGTATCCTTCATTAATTATGTTTGTGACTCTAATCAGTTGGTGAGTGGTAGAGTGATTGTTTCTGAATCCACACTGCTCCGGAGGGATACAATTGATTGTATCACAGTGCTGTTTGATTCTATTAAGAATTATCTTCTCATATATTTTAGCCGTGGCACATAGTAAACTTATAGGACGATAATTTTGAGCAAGCTTATGATTTTGGTTAGGTTTAGGTAACATGATCACATTAGCCGATTTCCAGAGTGAAGGAAAAAACCTATGCTTAAGGCAGGTGTTGATAATTTTAGTGAGGTGTGTAATAGCAAAACGACCCGAAACAAGGAGATCTTGAAATTAAATTAATTTCAAGATCCCATAGAAAAATAAGAAGGGGGAGAACAAATTTTGAATAAAATTTAATGAACCAACTTGCACATTGCCAGTAAAAAAGGGGGGGAAGGGACCAAAAAATAAAAGAGTAAAGGACTGATCGCAGTATAAGAATTTATATAACGCAATGAAGTCATAAAGTGATGAATACTTGGTAAAAATTGATATAAAGGAAACAAGGAATATCCAGCTTTCAAAAATAAGCAGTCGCTCCTAGGAGCGATTTAAATTTATGATTGCTGGATGAGACACAAATTTTAAGAGAGCTCAAGATAGTATAGCATCGTGCATCCATCTGGTGGCCGAAAAGGAAAGCTGAAGCGTGAACACCGCACAATTGAATCCGAGGATACCGACCGCGGTGAACATTGCTTCGGAAAAACGTTAAGTCCGCGACTCTCGGCGCGGAGCTAAGAATTACTATTTAAGATGAGAGTTTTTATCTATAAATAGGAAGCTTAAGTTAAATAAAAGTTAATTTAAATTTAAAATAAGTTCCCAATAATCAATAGCTAAATTTAAGCCCTAAGCCTTTTGGCTTGGGGGAAATTTATAAATTCGTGCTCAAGAAGCGCTCTGGGGCGCTTTTGAGACGAGGGCACTGCGGGATCATATGCAGGCTGGTTGCTAATTAATTCATTGGGAACGGAAGGAAGTTTATCAAAGAACCTTTTAGAAAGGTCCTTTATGAGTGGTAAAAAAGGTTTAATTTTTAAATCACGATAAATGACTTCATTACTTATGAACCAGGGAGCATTAACTATTTGTCTCAAAAATGAGTTAGTCAGCGTGTGTAATTTCTTAAGATGACACATGCCAGCGGATCCAAAAATTTGTGATCCGTAACACATGACCGGTCGGATGATAGATTTGTAGAGCAAAACTTTGTGCCGGATCGCAAGTTTGCTCCTTCTGGAGATGAGCCTTTTAAGCATGGCATGAACAGCGAGCGCTTTTTTGCGCGTCTGTTCGATATGATAAGCAAAAGTTAATTTAGCGTCTGGAAACAACCCTAGGTATCTTGCAACATTTACCCAGGGGACGGGCTGGCAAAAAATAGTTACGGGGGTAAGTCCAACGTGGAGTTGGGATCTTCTCGTAAACATGAGGCAGGCACTTTTAGAGGCGTTAACTTTAATTTTCAAGTCGTTGAGCCAGAGTTCAAGCAAGGAAATGTAATGTTGCAGATTAGAGATTACAACGGAAAATCTCCTATTCTGCGAAATAACGGCAGTATCATCAGCAAACATTGCTAAATGTGATGAATCAGTTTGCGGGATATCATTGACGTACAGAGTGAATAGCAGAGGCAAACTTGGAGCTGTTTTTCTGGATATCCAGAAAGCATTTGATCGAGTCTGGATTGGTGGTCTAATCTACAAACTTATAACTAACAATTTCCCTCCTGCTCTCATACACCTAATCAATTCATATCTTACTAACAGATCTTATCAAGTCAGAGTCAAAGATTCTCTATCAAATATTTATAAAGTCAACCTGGGGGCCCCGCAAGGAAGCTTGCTTGGTCCAATCATATTTAATATTTTTATTAACGATATTCCGACACACCCACACACAAGTCTAAACATTTATGCGGATGATACTGCCATAGCTACCACTTTCAAAAATCACAAATCCATCACCAAACATTTAAATAACCATTTAAAGCTACTTGAAACATACTTTAACACATGGAAAATTAAACTTAATGTTGAAAAAACAGTAGCAGTGCTGTTCACAAGGAAACGAAAAGCTGCAACACCGCCAACACTATATTCCACAACACTCCAATGGTCTCAAAACACAATTTACCTAGGACTTTTACTTGATAATAAACTCACATGGAGACAACACATTTTATATACGCGAAACAAATTCCGGAATGCTCTAAGACTAATTTACCCTCTAATTTGCCGGGATTCTACAATGACTGGAGATAACAAGGTACTTCTCTACACTGCCGTTCTGCGGCCCATTTTAAGTTATGGTTGTCCTGTGTGGGGCTACGCTGCTAAAAGTAATTTAAAAATTCTTGAAATTTCCCGAAATAAAACTATTCGCATGATTGTACATGCGAATATGTACATGAAAAATACGCATATCTACGAGGCATTAAAACTTCAGAATTTCAAAAGCTATATTCAAAAAATTGCCATCAACTTTTTTAACTCATTACCACAAACAAATAATTATCACATCATTAATCTAGAGAAATATACCCCTAATGATAATACTAAAAGACCTAGGAGAATTCTTCTAGACTCATATAATCCTCCCTAACATTTTATAACCTCATTTGCCGTTTGGCAAATGAACTGCTAAATTTATTTACTTTAATATCAAAATTTTTACTTTTCTCAATATAATTTTTCTATTTGTCATATACTGCTTACCCACACAGGCTACCTCCCCTTATAACTTAATATTTTAATTTAATAAATTAACTCCAGGGCAGCCAGCCAAGTGCCAGTTCACTTATCAATACACAAGGAACCTCTACAACTTCAGGAAGAACTTTTTAACATCGAATTTTAATTTAACCACATCTCTCTACTATCAACTAAAATCAGGGTGTCTCTCTTATTAAGGACAATTTAATTTCACAGGCACCATTCACTAGTTAAGATATGGGATGGAGGCTCGCTTCGCGAGCCATATGCCCAGCGACCGACAACGACAGGCAAACTTAGACTTCCTTGCGGAAGGCCGCTTCTGATTGGTCGAGGGGAGGAGAGAATCCTGTCAACTCTCACTCTGAATGATGGGAAACGATGGAAGCCGGAAAATCAAGTCGTATGAGCTTGATTAGTAAGCCATCATGCCAAATTTTATCAAAGGCTTTGGCTATGTCCAGAAAAAATATACCCGTGGCGTCGTGCTTGGCAAAGCCACTGTGAATCAACTCCGTTACTCTGAGCAGTTGGTGAACTGTCGAGCACTTGGGTCGAAAACCGCACTGCTGTGGGATAATCATATTAGAAGCAGCGCAGTGTTGATTCAGGCGCCGGAGAAGCACAAATTCATATACTTTGCTCAAGCTACTTAGCAATGAGATTGGACGATAATTTTGAGCTAATTCCGGATTTTTGTCCGGTTTTAGGATGCGGATAACCACGGCTGTTTTCCAGGAATCTGGAAAATAGTTATTTTTAAAAAACTGATTAATTAGCAAGGTAATGAATAATAAAAATTTAAGGGGAAGATTTTTAATCATACGATTTGTAATTTGATCAAGTACGGGGGATTTTTTGGGCTTGATTCTCTGTACGTAAGTTAAGACTTCCGTTGGCGTGGTCGGTTCAATTTCTTGAACGTGGGGAGTAGCTAGGAAGTTTGCAACTTCCTCGCGTATGCGTTGATCGAATTCTTCTCGATCAGCGACGTGATTTGGTTCAAATTGCTCTTGCAAACTGTCAGCGATAACCTCCGCCTTTTCAATAGGGGTTATCGCGGTACTGCCTAAAGCCCCTTTCAGGGGGGGAATGGAATGAAAAGGCTTTCGTAATAGGGAGGAAATTAGAATTTTTTCTTTAAAATAAAACACACGCCCTAACTACTATTAAAGTGAATATATATATCGAAAAATATGTAAAACATATTTTTAATTAGAAAATCAGTGGTACTTAATTATATGTAATAAGTATCACATTCAGTCGAAATTTTGACAAAACTAGAAAATTCTTGTCTAAAAAGGACCTCGCAATGATTTATTTTACAAAAAAGTCCCGTAATAACAAATAGTTTCATACTAAATTGAAATACAAAAAAGAAAAAAATACTATTCATCTAAATTAAATGTTCCTTTTTAAATATATACCAGCTTGGAAACTTATACTCAGCCCTGTACGAATAAGAAGAAATTATCTTGTTTGTTTATTGTTCGTATATTCGCAAAGTTGAAAGATAAACTCTTACCATTTTTCTTTTCATTTGAATAAATTAAAAACAAAGAAACAATTAAGTAGATATATTATTAACACATGCCTAGATTCATCTGGCATTCTAACGAAAGATGGCGCTGCTGTTATTTTCCTCTTAAACAATTGGAAGTAATGGCCACAATGCTCAGGTGTCTTTTTATTATTATTATTTCGTTGTTCCATAGATTGCGTAGATAAATTTAATTTGACTTTGATTTTCTGTCCCGTCAAAAATAATAATCTTTAGTTTCTTAAAGTAGAAAGTCAGATAATTACTTATAAAATCTCTATTATATTTCAAACAAAATATTGAACAGAACTTTTCTTTCTCCTTTCGACTTCTTAATTTTAATTTTTCTTACTTTTTTCATTGCAAGAAATTTTTGTGTGAATTTATAACCTCTCTTGGATCAGTTACAGACTCAAGTCGCTACTAGAGGCGCAGTCAGCGTTTAAAATCAAATAAGAAATGGTTCCTTTATTCAGCTTGTGCAGTTTTTTTTTTTTTTAAATACGATTGAAGTCCTGAAAGGAATTCCAGTTATTATTGCTCACATTTCAAAGCTTGAAAGATAAGTACTTATGATTTTTATTTACAAGGATTGTTGTTTTATTTTATTGTATGTACCTTAGTCCACGTTTCGTAGGAACGAATGGTGTTTTTAGAAACTTAAAAGTTTGAAGTATATATTATAACTATTAATGTTTCTACGTAGAACCTTATAAATAGATTTTCCGACCCAAGTTTGAAAGGGAACAACTGAAACAAATAGCCATCGTTACCTACTGAACATAGCGCCATCTGCAAACAAGAGTCAAATGAACATAGCTTGTATAAAGATGCTAGAAAAGTACAGCTCTTTTCCCCTTACGCTTTTTCCAAAAGTGTTGAGAAAGATTGTTCAACCATTATTCCATTTTAAAGGGGAGGGGGGAAGAATTATGTTAAATTCTCTCTGAGAAGCACGCCACATTTTTTTTCCGTCATTGGTATAACACACAAGACAAGAGTCGAGATTGACATGATTATAGTATACAGATTTGTGTGATAAAAAATAAATATACATATATTATAAAGGGGTTCGTTACAGAATAACAAGTAACATGTTTCATGAGAGAGTAGTTTTGCATGTAATATATATTGACAAGAAAAAGAAAAAATATAAAGTGGTGTATTTCCACTTAAAAATTGCAATTAAATTTTATCATGAGTTAATTCTTTTCTAAAAATTGTAATTTATCTTTAAAGTCCTTGGAATATCATGTGACTTTGGAATTCTGAGATTTTATTTCTACATTTAAATACTATTCTAAATTTATTCCTGAAAATACAAGTGTTTGTGGATATTTCTTTTGACGCGTTTGGACAGTTGTTGTTTCAAGTCAAAGTTTTACAGGAAAGATTTAAAAGACGAACTTAAAATTTTTGGCATGTCTTCCCGACATCACATGGATGATTTTATGTGTGGCCGAATTATTGGAAAGATCGAAGAAGGGCGAAAAATAACAGATGTTGCCAGGGAGTTCGACATCGCTCACAGCGTTGTTTCACGGCTGTGGAAGTCATTTAAAACTACTGGAATGTGTAGTAGACGGCACGGGGGAGGTCGTGTTAGAAGTACGACGCCTGCAGAAGACAGATATATTGTCCTATCAGCAAAAAGGAACAGGCGCACCACAGCTCAGCAGGTGGCAAATCAGTTTCTTGCTGCCTCAGGAAAGCAGATCTCCCGAAAAACTGTTGCCAGACGTTTGAGGGGATGAGGACTATTCGCACGCAGACCTGTTGTGTGTGTCCCATTGACCAGACAGCGCCGTACTGCCCGTTTGCAATGGTGTCGTGAGCAGCACAATTGGACTGAACAAGACAGGGCATGCGTACTATTCTCAGATGAGAGCAGTCTGTCATCGGATTGTAGACGCCAACTGATCTCGCGCGAGATTGGTACTGCTTATCGTCCAGAAAATATCCAGGAAAAGGACCGATATTCGACATGCAGTATCATGGTGTGGGCCGGCATCATGATCAATGGCCGCACGCGCCTACATGTGGTTGCGAATGGGACTATGACGGGCCAACGATACATTGATGAAGTTCTACTTCCTCATGTTCGTCTTTTCCGTGGTGCTGTCGGTGATAAATTTGTTTTTATGGACGACAACGAAACATGTCATCGAACACTCGCTGTTCAGGATTGTCTAGACGGCGAGGGTATTCAACGTCTCGTATGGCAAGCGCGTTCTCCAGATCTAAACCCCATTGAAAATGTGTGGGAGGCTTTGGGGAGGCAAGTTGCTGGTCGAAACTATCCTCCGACAAACAAGAACACCCTCATCCGTGCACTCACAGAGGAATGGGATAAATTGCCTCAACAGCTGCTGGATAATGTTGTGCAAAGTATGGTACGACGTGTGGAATGTTGCATCACACTCCACGGTGGACATATCCCGTACTGATACCTTTCTTTAAGGTGACTGCTGACTTTTAGATGCATTGTTCCATTTCTCCGTACGCAGATCAAATGAACATTTTTTTTTCTTTCAGATGTTTCACGGCTTTTGTACTTTCCAGAACAATAAATATTCTTTATTCTAATGTCTGAATAATGTGGCAACTATATTTTATCCTACTAGGCCTCATATCTCGCTTAATGTTATTCTACATAGCAATTTGTGATCCGTCCTTAGCAATTGTCCAGCAGTGTATTTGAATGGTATAGTGTATTTTATTTGTAGTATTCAAATTTCTCCTAATATTATTCTTTCCTTTCCCTTTAAGCCCAACAATATAGTCAAATTACAGTTGAAGGTTGGCTAGCTCCAAAACTTGTTTAAACCTGCAATCTTGGTTCCTAAGGGCAGAAGTTTGTTATTGTACATTGAGGCTAAGGCTCCCTTCACACCAAATGATTCCGAGTCTGTATCAATCTTTCCAATTCACAGCGATTCTGAATGAACAGAGATTTGCCTTCACACCGCCACGGGTCAATCATTCTTCTATCAGTTGTTGTCGAACATGGACGTTGTTTTTAATATTTTAAGACGATTAACGTTTCAAGCTATTAATTTCACAACTGTATTTTCATTTATTTTGAAGTTGAAATACATAAAACAAAAATATAAGAACGGTTTTATTTCATTTATTTATTTTATATTTTGCCTGTTAGTATCAAGTGTAATTATACTTTAAAAAGTAGTAACAAATAATAAATATGTATTGTAACTATATTATAATGCAATTAGTATTACAATTAATATATCTAATGTTTTTAAAGGCATTTCAAATGTTGTTATATACTACAGCTTTTGTAGCATATAATAACTATTTTTTTGATTATGTACCTAAAAATGGTTTGCTAATACATTAATGAATTAAAAATTTTACATGCCATTTACATTTTGTTTGTTTCATATAACAAAATTTGAGATCTATGTTGTAACAAAATGGAATCTTTTTTAAAAAATTAAAATTATCGACAATATCGGTGTTTTATTTTATTTTAGCATTCTTATAAATATTTAAATTTTTTTCTCTCCCAATATTAAATAAATTCTTATCAAATTGATCTCTGAAGCCATTTCAAACATCCTTCAGAATATTCCCCCCACCAAAAAAAACACATTTTGCTTTAAAGTATTAAAAAGTAAAGAATAAAGTTTTCAAATTGAATAAAATAATTCATGCAAAGTTAATTTTGTTATTTGCGCTGGATTAGTAGGGATAAAATACAGCCTACACACTCGGCGACAAGAACAAGAGTTAGTTTACATAATGAAAAAGAATACTATGAATACCACACAAAAATATAAGCGCCATCTATTGGCATAAAAACAAACTCATGCTAACCCTAACAAGAACATTAAAATCTTTAAATATCTAAAATTAGCTTATTTAATATAAACTTTATGTGGTATAATCACTAATAATATGAAAAAATAATAAAAATAAACACTCTATTTGTTTAAATTAACCTTTTCTTTAAGAAATAGCTCCCGGCTGCTGGTGAATCACGAAAGAAAATCCAACATGCCGAAACACGTGTAAGTCAGAATGACGGCAGATTGAACCGGTTTTGTTTGGTGTGAATGCGGGAAGCGAATCTTGACTTATTTGAGCGGGAAATTACGAAGCCGAATCCTGGTCGATCGTTTGATGGTGAATGAAACGGAGTCGTTCGGTGTGAAGGGAGCCTAATATTACCTACTACCCAGACTAGTTAAATTTAGGTTCTGTAACTATTTGTATATATTTATAAATTATATATATATATATATATATATATATATATATATATATATATATATATATATATATATATATATATATATATATACACCACTTCTTTT
>BMAU01002406.1:0-21751 GCA_019973935.1 Trichonephila clavipes | reverse complement strand
CTTTCTTTCACATCGATCATTTAGAGTGAGAGTTGACAGGATTCTCTCCTCCCCTCGGCCAATCAGAAGCGGCCTTCCGCAAGGAAGTTTAAGTTCGCCTCTGCTTTTCACTCTGTACGTAAATTACATCCCGCAAACTGATTCATCGCATTTAGCAATGTTTGCTGATGATACTGCCGTTATTTCGCAGAATAAGAGATTTTCCGTGGTAATCTCTAATCTGCAACACTACATTTCTTCGCTAGAGCTCTGGTTAAACGACTGGAAAATAAAAGTAAACGCATCTAAAAGTGCCTGCCTCATGTTTACGAGGAGATCCCGACTTCCGTCGGACTCACCCCCGTAACTATTTTTGGCCAGCCCGTCCCCTGGGTAAATGTTGCAAAATACCTAGGGTTGTTTTTAGACGCTAAATTAACTTTTGCGTATCATATCGAACAGACGCGCAAAAAAGCGCTCGCTGTTCATGCCATGCTTAAAAGGCTTATCTCCAGAAGGAGCAAACTTGCGATCCGGCACAAAGTTTTGCTCTACAAATCCATCATCCGACCGGTCATGTGCTACGGATCACAAATTTTTGGATCCGCCGGCATGTGTCATCTTAAGAAATTACACACGCTGACTAACTCATTTTTGAGACAAATAGTTAATGCTCCCTGGTTCATACGCAATGAAGTCATCTATCGTGATTTAAAAAATTAAGCCGTTTTTACCTTTCACATAAAGGACCTTTCTAAAAGGTTCTTCGATAAACTTCCTTCCGTTCCCAATGAACTAATTACCAACCAGCCTGCATATGATCCGCAGTGCCATCGTCTCAAAAGCGCCCCAGAGCGCTTCTCGAGCACGAATTTATTAATCTTCCCCAAGCCAAAAGGCTTAGGGTGCAAATTTAACTTTTTGTTCATTGGGAACTTATTTTAAATTAAAATTATTTTTATTTTAAACTTAAGCTTCCTATTTTAAAGTTTATTACTCTCATATTAACTAGTAATTCCTAGCTCCGCGCCGAGAGTCGCGGACTTAATGTCTTTCCGAAGCAGCGATCACCGCGGTCAGAATCCGGGAGGGTGACCTCCTCGGATTCAATTGTGCGGTGTCGCGCTTCATCTCTTCCTTTTCGGCCACCAGATGGAGGCACGATTCTATGCTATCTAGAACTCTTTTAAATTTTGCTTCACGTCCGGCAATCATTAATTAAATCGTTCCTTCGAACGACCGCCAATATTTTTGTGAACTGGACATTCCACATCTATGCTATCAATTATTTATCATGATTGTATCACATATATGACTTCATTGCGTTATATAAATCCTTATACCGCGTCTAGTCCTATATTCTCTTATTTTTTGGTCCGTTCCCCCCTTTTATTCATTTTATGGCAATGTGCAAGTAGGTTCATTTAAATTTTTCAAAATTTGTTAGTTCCCTTTTATTTTTATGGAATCTGGATTTTATTTTAATCTCAAGATCTCCTTGTTCCGGGTCGTTTATTTCCGGATCGACCCAATCTGTTTCCACGCCCACTTTCTGCGTTGATCGGTCTCGACCAATCATATTGCAGCTTGCAGGGCAATTCTTTCATCAGTGAGCGGACTTCGTCCGCTACTGTTTTTTCCAGCAGGATTTGTCCTGCCCATCTTTTGTTTCTATTTAATTTACTCTTATGTCACTTTCATTTAATTCAGCTCTTTTTTTATTAATTCTGATGAGGAGGTACGTCCCGTTTTCCGGGACAGGAACTCCGTAAATTCCATGCCACTTGCCACTTGCCACTTGCTGTGCTAGCGCCATCTGTTACGAAATATGGAAACTAAAATAATTGATTGCCTTGCTAATTTTGAATCCCTGTTGTTGACGCCTGCGTAATGATGCCTGCGTGCGCACCTGCCAACCGGACTATATATGGTCGGAGAAGCTGAAAGATTTCAGTAGGAGTCCCAGTTGTGACACGTTAGCGGCCGGTCGTGTTAAGCACGTCCGCATACGATTTCCTGTGTCACACTGAGTTATTGCCTTAGATTTCTCATATTTCCATACTAGCCCTTTTAGGGCCTAGTCGTCTTCACTATGAGTGACATCGATATGGATCCGCCATCTCCAGCGCCCTCTTATAAAGAATACGAAAAAACGTTTCTCTCTAGACCCTCCACTCCTTCAACACCGGAACCAACCTCTGCATGCAGTCAACGAAGGGCTGCAATGACCAGGCTCAAAAACCAGGAAACCATGATTGAAGGTTACCAGAAGTACTTGGCTACCTTCAACAAAGGAAAAGATGAACACGGTGTCTACAAACAACTACAAGAAAGCCTGAACGAGACCATAGAAGCAAGAGATTCACTGGTAAGTGAGCTCAGGACTATGCCCCCATGCCTTGATCAGAAGTGCCCTGATCATACTAAAATTAATACTAAAAGTAACATTGAAATTAATAAACCCACTCAGAAAAAAAGGAAAAATACTAGGAATAACGCGGACGACTTTGTCTTCCCGAGTAAAACTGCTAGACCGATCACCCCAACGCCAGTACTTCAACCCATCGCAGTACAAAATTCTTTCGTAGATCTTGTACAGGACCCCGACCTACCTACTGATAATACAGTAGAAATTCCCAAAATCCCACCCCCACTGCCAGTTTACTTAAAAATTAACAATAACTACAGAAATCAACTAGATCAATTAAAAGACAAATTCCCAGAAATAACCACTAAAACCTCAGGAAAATATCTTAAACTCAACCTAGAATCGCACGAGGAACAAAGAGAACTTGTTGATTTTATGGATCAAGATAAAAATTTCAATTCTACGTTCTTCCCCTAAAGACAAGAAACCCATCAAAGTAGTCATTAAGGGACTACCAGGATGTACTAAACCAGATGAAATTATTTCAGACCTAGAACACCAAGGTTACAGCGATTGTAGCTGTAACCAATTAATCTCAAAACGCACCAAACTCCCATTGCCATTTTTTCTTGTAACCTTACCCAGAAATAAAGAAAATTTAACGATTTTTGATTTAAAACATGTAGGACATATGCAAGTAAAGATCGAAGGATACTCAGTAAAAGGAACCACCCAGTGCTTTAATTGTAATGATTTCTATCACACAGCTGCAAACTGCCACATGACCCCAAGATGCTTGAAATGCGGGAAAGACCATTTAACTAGAGATTGCGAAATCAAAGAACGTCAGGATAACCCATATTGCATAAATTGTGAAACCTACGGGCACACTGCCTGCTATACAAAATGTCCTAAGTTCCCTAAACCCAGACAAGGAAATCCCATCGTTAATAGAAATAAAAAAGTATTCACCAGCAACAACGTTGTAGAAGGAATTTCCTTCGCCAATATGGTTGCTGGAAAAACTAAAAACACCGACCCCCAACCCGCTAATACTAATAGACCTAAACCGGAAAGACAAAGTCATCCCAACTCCCCTCCTTCAGATGAAATTAATTCATCTGACTTCCAAGACTTAATTTCATTATTCAAAATAGTATCTAATATTTTTAAACAATTCCCTAACTTGAAACTAATTATCCCAGATCTCAAAAAAACCAATGATTTCAAAAAACAAGCATGTATGCTATTAGAAGCACTCTGGGATTAAATTTTTAATTTATTCTCAGCTTGCCTCTGATAAAATACATGTTTTATTTCCATGACTTAACTTTTTCTTTCTTACGGGCACTGTATTTACAATATTTAAATTTAATTGCAATATTTTATTAATTTTCCAAAGTCCTGAGCTTACAAACCAACTGGAGTTCGCCTCCTTCACAGCAGACAGCCTGCGCCATCACGCCATTGGTCCCTCCTCCTAGTGGCCACACCTCCTCTCCACCCAAACCATGCTAACAACGCCAATCACATGTTAGCCCAGATCAGGGACGGAGGAATCTGACAAGATTCCAGTTCCCTTACAAATCATAAGAGTCATAAGAGTCAAAGATTTCAGTAGAATTGTTTTTTGGACTCGGAAGACTGATAGAGTACGGTCGCTTCTTCTTTACGCTCCGTGCTCCTCTTCTTTTTTGCGAATATTTGGAATAAGTATTGATATTTTTGGAGGCAATTGAGCTAGTCGTTCTACAGCTCTTTTCAGAGCTGTTAGTGTAGAGCGACATCCAATTTTTTTTCCCACCTTCTACGTTTACGACCATGGAAATGAACACTGACTACCACATGCCCTCGGACTCAAGATCACCCTCAAGGCCTGCCACTCCCGTACCAACTGCTACTTGTCAAAGACATCAACAATTGGCTGATGAAATTCAAAAATTCACTCTCCTCATCCAAGGACTCAACTCTACTCTAAAATCGATCACAACCTACGGAAAGTTCAACACTGAAGACCCTGTCGTTGCCTCCCTCCAGACCCAGCTGCATGAATACACCCGAGTCTACAATATAGCGGTAAGTGAGTATAGCTCTCTTCCTCCTTGTGACGCTCTTGGCTGCCCTATCCACGGAACTCCCTCTGAAACAAATTCCCAAAATGAAACCTTTAATGATAATGGAGCAGAACCTATTAAAAATATTTCTCAAAAAAGGAAAGAAAACGACGATGGCTTTATTACGCCACCGCTCAATAAAGTAAATAAACTAGCAAACTGCTCCAGTCAACTTAATTTTAACATAGAACTCAAAAATAAATTTCTTAACTTAAACGAAGAATCTGTTGAAATTTCCACTGAAAATGCCTCTAAAAATGATAACACCAACAACCCCCTTCAACAAACCTTCAAAAATCTCCCGCCTCCAGTTATGCTAGCAATTCAAAAAAAATAAAGAGAAAAAATGAAGGAAGTAACTGATAAGTTGCCCTTCGTCAGAGGAAAACTAACTGGCGAATACCTAAAATTATACACTGATACTCAAGAACAACAACATAGATTAATTCACCTCCTAGAAATTTTAGACTATGAATTCCACGTTATCCCCTCTAAGGCCGAAAGGCCAATTAAAATCGTGATAAAAGGCCTACCCCGTGACACTCCCCTATCTAATATTCACGATGAACTCGAAACCCTAGGATTTACGATTGACAAAGTTTCTCAACTAACTGGACGAATAACTAAACAACCCCTCCCTATTTTCCTAGTCACGCTCCCCCGCAACCTAGTTAACTCAAAAATTTTTGACCTAAATAAATTATGTTATCTCTCTGTGTCAGAGTGGACGGATATGAGAGTAAGGGAGTCACTCAATGTTTTTCATGTAACAAATTTAACCATACTGCAGAAAATTGTCACCACAAACCCAGATACCTAAAATGCGGTCTGAATCATCAGACCAAAGAATGTGAAATTCAACGCGTTGAGCAGATGTTCTGCATTAATTGCCAAACCTATGGCCATATGGCCAATTATGCAAAATGCCCCCAATTCCCAAAACCTTAAAAAGGCTCCAATAACACTAACTCAAAAAATACCTATTCTAATGTAATCAATAGCATCGTTAGACCAAATGTTTCCTATGCAAGTGCAGCCAAAAGTAAACTCCCAAATAACTCTCATATCCCTCAACAGATGGCGACAGGCAACAGTGGAAATTCCTTCGGTTCTATCCAGACTCAGGCCAATCAAGTTAAAATTCCCCCAATCACCACCCAAAGTCATTCAAATAATCCTAATTTTAACATAATTAATCAAACCATCCAAGGAATCATACAAGCTTTATCAGCCCTCACTGTTCAAATTAATAATATGAGCCTTGCTGCTCCCCCCAAATTTAATAATAACAATAATAAAATAAAACTAAGGAAGAAAGAAAACAACAGATGTTCGCCCTAGTAGAGGCTATCTTCGAACAATGCGATGATTAGTCTACCAATGCTTGGCCTTAGTCTGATATCTTGGAATGCAAACGGCATCCTAAATAAAATTCTTGAATTTAAACTCTTCGTAGAGAAGTATAGTCCCGAAGTTATTTTAATTCAGGAAACACATCTGAGACCTGTACACAAATTCAGCGTCGCAAACTATAATTGCTATAGAAATGATCGCATCACGGACGGACCGGCTTCCGGTGGCACGCTTATCTTAATTAAAAAATCTATTCCCCACTTTAATACCCCCACCCCTCAACTTTACTACATTGAAGGGACTACGGTCACCATTAATCCTCCTAATTTTGACCCCCTCACTATCACCTCTATCTATGTTCCCCATCACTCCGATAAATACCTTTTTACTCTTGATATTGATACTATTATGCAAGTCAACAGTCATTGTGTGATTTTTGGCGATTTCAATGCCACACACAATACGTGGAACTGCTCTCAAAACTCGACCAGAGGTACTCATCTAAAAAATTATTGTGATTCTACAGACTTTGAAATTATTTTCCCTGCTACTTCAACTAGATTTGGCTACGGTACTCAAAATACTCTTGATTTTGCTATTGTTAAAAATTTTAATTTTCCATACTCCATTGAATCACTGCCCGAACTCTCCTCTGATCACAACCCGGTTTTGCTAAATTTCTCTTTCTCCTTCCCCATTCATCAAGTAAATCCTAGAGCAGTTACCACCTGTTGGCATCTCTTCAAAAAATGTTTAAATAACAATATTTTAATCGAAAATTATGCTAATATCAAAAACCCCCACATCCTTGAAAATAAAATTGAAGATTTCACCGAAGCCGTTCGCTCCGCCCACACGGAAGCCTCCAAGCCAATCACAAACACTCATCACTCGTATACTCCTAATCACATTAAAAACCTCATTTTCCTTAAAAATCGAGCACGTAAACTTTATCAAAACACTCTTAATCCGATTTTTAAAACAGAAACAAACAGATTACAAGCTAAAATCAAAAGAGAGCTGAAAAAACACTCACAAGAAACATGGAAGAATAAATTAATAGCTCTAAACACTCAAGACAATAGCTTTTGGAATATTCAAAAAATCTTCAAACACAAACGCGTTGACATTCCCGCTCTAAAAACTAACTCTGGCATCGCCATTACTGATGACCAGAAAGCCAATTTAATTGTTGACACTCTTAAAGATAACTTTACACAAAATACTAGGCCAAACAATTACAACTCCACGATTGACTCTGACGTCACGAGCACGCTCGAAAACTTCTTCTCTTCTCCCCCCTCCATCCCCATCTCTCCTACTAATCCACTCCGAAGTTTTTGACTATATCAAAAAAGTTAAAAATTAGAAAAACTCCAGGCAAAGATAACATTACAAATAAAATGATTCGTAACTTTTCACTCAAAGATTTAATCATTCTAACCTACCTCATCAATAAAATCTTAATTCTTAGGCACTTTCCGCAAAATTGGAAAATTGCAGTCATTTTCCCTATTAAAAAACCTGGAAAAAATAGTAATCTAGCTCAAAGCTATAGACCAATTTCTCTCTCCTTTCTGTCTTTGGTAAAATTACAGAATACATTATTCTAAATAGATTAAATACTTTCATTTTAAATTCTGTATTTATTAACCCAAATCAATACGGTTTTACGAAAAAACTTTCCACTAACCACCCACTGCTAAGGATTACAGAAAAAGTCTCTTCTGGTTTTCAGAGAGGCAGATCCACTGGAGCTGTCTTTCTGGACATTCAGAAAGCCTTTGATCGTGTCTGGATCAGTGGGCTTATTTATAAGCTTATTAAATATAACTTCCCACCTTCTATTATTCACATCTTAAACTCTTATCTTGTTAATCGACACTATCAGGTCAGAGTCAACAATACGCTTTCAGATATACATCACATTAACATAGGCTGCCCTCAAGGTTCCTTGTTAGGACCAATTTTATTTAATCTTTACATAAATGATATGCCCACACACCCGCACACAATGCTAAACCTCTACGCAGACGACACTTGTATTACAGCCTGTTTTAAAAATCATAACACCATCACTAATGCTCTTAACAAACACCTCTCACTCATGGAAAAATTTCTTAATGATTGGAAAATAAATATTAATGTTGACAAAACGGTTGCTGTTCTTTTCACCAGGAGAAGGAAACCTTGTACACCGCCCACTCTTTATTCCACACCGCCCGTTGGTCTCAGAATACTAAATACCTTGGCGTAATTTTAGACAGTAAATTAATTTGGAAACAACATATTTTACACGCGCGAAATAAATTCCGGTATGCACTCAGATTAATCTACCCCTTAATTTGCCGGAATTCTGAAATGACTTTATCAAACAAGATACTTCTCTACACTGCTGTTTTGTGGCCCATTCTTAGTTATGCTTCTCCTGTGTGGGGTTATGCAGCAAATACCAATATTAAAATTCTTGAAGTAGCACAAAATTCTCTCATTAGAAGTATTGTCAGACCTGGCAGATACGTAAGAAATGCATATATTTACAGGGATTTAAAAATCCCTGCCTTTAAAACTTACATTCAAAATCTTGCTAAGAAATTTTACGAAGACTTACCGCATACTCAAAATCTCAATCTTATTGACATTCAAAACTATAATTTATTTGATAACATCAAAAGGCCAAGGAGAATTCTCCTTGATTCTTACAATCCCCCCTAATTTCATTGTTGTTCATTCACCGGTGGTGAATGACTTTTTCTAGCTAAATTTTCTAAATTCTTAATTTTTCTCTTTCAAAATTTTTATATGCTGCTCCCACCAGGATAGCTTTTTTTCCTTTTTATTCCCCCCCCTTTTATCAGGAAAGCCAAGAGAGAGCTATCTCACTCGCTATAATTTTTTCGAAACTCCTCAGTTCCAGCAAAAACATTCTTTTTCATTCAACTACCGCTGAAACCATGAAGAACCGCCCATGACGCTGA
This sequence comes from Trichonephila clavipes, assembly GCA_019973935.1. NCBI lineage: Eukaryota > Metazoa > Arthropoda > Arachnida > Araneae > Nephilidae > Trichonephila > Trichonephila clavipes. Next base: position 12,959 of record BMAU01002406.1, on the reverse strand, counting down.
CGCCACTCCCATTCCACCTCAGCCATCCAATCAGAATGCCAAGAACAACAACTCATTAGGAAAGAGCTTTCAGTCAGGTTCTCCACTTGAAGGAACTTTTATTTGTTAGATAGGGGAAGGAGGATTATTTTTAATCCATATCCCCATGACGTAAATCGAAACTCGAAAAAAAAGATTTCAGTAAGGTATTATTGCTAGCTCGGACGCTGACCAGTGAGGTTGAACTGCAAACGCTCTCCCTCTGCTACTACGACCGACCGCCACGTGGCATATTGCTTCGGCAGTATCTTGTTATTTTCCCCTCCCCATATTGATAGTGCATCTATTATCTACAGCCCTTGTCAGGGCTAACCTGCTTGAGCAGACACTGTAATTCTCCCCTATTTTTTGACCTCATAACGAATGGAAATGGATAATCGAAACGAACCCACGGATATGGACTTAATCGACTCGCCCAGACGAACACCAACTCCTCCACCTCTTTCGGCATGTGAGCAGATTTTTACAAAACAAAGCCCAGCTGCAAAAGATGGAGACTTTCAAAAGTTCAAGCTGGCCTGCATCGCTGAACTTCAAGCCATGCCCGATCACCACCCGGATGAGCCTTTCTACAGACGTGCCGTTTCGGAGCTTCAAGAAGTTGAAGAAACAATTAACTTGGCGGTAAGTGATTTAGCCTCATTTCCTCCTTGTGTTTCCCCTGGCTGCCCTCATCATGATTCAGGATTGAAAATTATTACGCCTAAAAACTCCCCAGCTGTAACTCCTACTAAAAGAGTATTAAACCTTAATAGTAACAGGATTTCCAATAAACGAAAAGAAGAATCGGACTTTGAATATCCTCCTCTAAGGAAGACAACTAAAAGGCAAATTTTAAATATTCCAAATGATAGCATTTCGATTTCCCCAAATAAATTTTCCTTACCTAGTGATAGCAATATAGAAGAAATCACAGGTTCTCAAAACGCTATTCCCGTTGTTACTCCCAAACCCCCATCGGCCACTGGCCCTACCCCTTCCGGCAATCAAAACCCCGTTAGTACGCTTCCTCCAGTCATGCTTAGAATCACTGAAACTGTCAGAAGTCAAATGAAAATTATTAATGAAAAGTTCCCTAAGATAAGATCACGTACAACCGAGAATTTATTAAACTTTATACCGATAACTTAGAACAATTTCATGAACTGTTAACTTTTGCTGAAAAACTAAATTCCAATTTTATGAAATTAAACCCAAAACGAGCGCCCCATCAAGGTTGTACTGAAAGGACTGCCCCGCAACTTCAAGGTCGAAAGAAATTCAAGCCGACTTAGAAGAACTAGGCTTTACCCCTGAAAAAGTAAATCAGCTAATAGGCCGCCGTAGTAAACAACCTATCCCGGTATTTCTGGTGACTCTCCCAAGAAGTATTGAGAATTTAAAAATCTTCCACTTAAAAACCCTAAGTTACTTAAGCATTCGTGTGGAAGGTTACAACGGAAAAGGTGTCACGCAATGCTACACGTGTAACCACTTCCATCATAATTCAGAGAACTGTCATCTAAACCCCCGCTGCTTAAAATGTGGTGAGGGACATATTACCCGTGAATGCCCAATAACCGAAAGGCTAGAAACCGCCTACTGTATCAACTGCGAAATGTACGGCCACATGGCTAACTGGAGAGGATGCCCCTGTTTCCCAAAAGCCCCCTAAGGGCACTGCCCTGAATAATCGTAATTCGTATACTAATGTATACAATAGTATTATAAGACCCAATGTATCCTATGCTCAAGCCGCAAATCCAAATAAAATTTCAACCAACTTTAACTCCCAAAATAAACAACCGATGGCACCAAAAGGACCTGTGAATTCTGCTCAAATTGAGGCCAATAGAAATCCCTCTGCAAATAACAGATCCATTCCAAATTTTAATAACAAGTCTAATAATAACTTTAACGGATATAACTTTAACGGAAATATTTTTAATAATAATAATTTTAACTTGCAAGCGACCCTACAAATGACTATGCAATGTTTGTGCCAACTTTCTCAATTTACCCAAGCCATAGCTACTTCAAATCCTAATTTCATGAATAATTTTAACCAAGTGCAAAGAGCAAACAATAACCCAAATCAAATGTACGCCTTATTAGAGGCCTCTTGTAACAATAATAATGGTTAAGTCCCCCCATTGGCCTCAATTTGTGTTCTTGGAACGCAAACGGACTGCTTAGACGTAGAGTAGAGCTACGAATTTTTATAGAGAAGCACTCTCCCGATATTTTTCTCATACAGGAAACTCATCTGAGACCTTCGCACACTTTTACAATAGCAAATTACACTTGCTACAGAAATGATAGGATCACTAACGCAACGGCCGCCGGCGGAACTCTTATTCTTATCAAAAAATCTCTTAAACATTACTGTCTCCCCACCCCACCTATGCAAGCTATTGAAGCGACTAACATTATTCTAACTCCCCTCGACCATGACCCCGTTTCTATTGTCTCTGTTTACATTCCCCTTCCTCTGACGATAACTTATTTACAATAGATTTAGAATATTTTCTCCAAACGAGTAGTCATTGTGTCGTCTTCGGCGATTTCAATGCTACTCATAGCGCTTGGAATTGCAATGTAAACTCAAACAGAGGCAAGCATCTTTTAATTTTGCCAATATCTTAAATCTGCACATAGCTTTTCCTGACTCTCCCACAAGATTTGGCCATAACTCAGCTAATACAATAGACTTTGCTTTAATCAAAAACTTTTACTACCCTTATACTATTAAATCTATTAATGATCTATATTCTGACCACAACCCTGTTTTCCTAAATTTCGATTTTAAACTTAAAGTGGAATCCTCAAATCCTAGAGCAATTACCACCAACTGGAAGGATTTTAGAATTAATTTAAATAATAACTTCTCTCTTTTTAACTACTATCCGAATAATATTAATAATACCAACGATCTTGAAACCAAAATTACAGAGTTCACTGAAGCGGTCGTCGCTACCCATAGCCACGCCTCCCAGCCAATAGTGAACGCTCACCGAAACTACACTCCAAATCACATTAATCAACTTATTAAGCATAAAAACAACCTACGTAAACGATATCAGCAGACTTTAAATCCTTTTTATAAAACTTTATGCAATAGAGCTCAAGCCAACCTCAAAAAAAGAACTTAAAATATATAGTAATGATACTTGGAATGCTAGACTAGAAGCTCTAAATACAACTGACAATAGCCTCTGGGAGGCACAGCGGTTCTTAAAAAATAAAAGATCTCAAATTCCTACGTTGAACTGTGCTACTGGTATGGCCGTCACTGATCCGCAGAAGGCTAACCTCCTTGCTAATACGATTAAAAATAACTTCATTGAAAATAACCGCATGCAGGACAACTACGATCAGGATGACGAGGTTGTCACCTCTGCTGTGAATACCTTTCTCTCTTCCCCCCTTCTACTCAAATTGAACCTGTCATGCCTGATGAAATTATTAACTTCATTAAAAATACTAGCTCTAAAAAGGCCCCGGTAAAGATACTATCACAAATAAAATGCTAAAAAATTTTCCTATCAAATTAATCCTCATACTAACTATTCTTGTCAATAAAATTCTTAAATTTCATCACTTTCCTAGTAACTGGAAAGAAAGCTATCATTTTCCCTATTATTAAACCTGGTACAAATAAAAATCTTCCTAATTCATATAGACCTATTTCTCTCCTTTCAACTTTAAGTAAATTAACTGAGTACATTATTCTTAATAGACTTAAAAAATTCATTAATGATAATAGCCTAATTAACCTAATCAATATGGATTTACAAATAAACTATCTACCCTTCATCCTCTTCTCAGACTAACAGAAAGTATTTCGGAAGGTTTCCAAAAAAGAAGAAGAGCACGGGAGTGGTCTTTCTGGATATCAGAAAGCCTTCGACCGTGTTTGGATTTTAGGACTCACTTTCAAACTAATTACTTACGATATTCCTTCTCCCCTCATTCACCTCATCCACTCGTATCTCACTAACAGATCCTTTCGGATCAGAGTAAATGAATCATTATCTAACTCTCATTCCATCTCTGCAGGGTGTCCTCAGGGGCTCATTGCTCGGGCCCCTGTTGTTCAATCTCTATATAAATGACATTCCCAGCTACTCACTAACAAATATTAGTCTCTATGCGGATGATACGGCCATTAATGCCACGTACAAAAACTTAAAGACTGTTACCTTTGCCATTAACAAACACCTCAAGCTGCTAGAAAATTATTACGACAGATGGAAAATTAGTATCAATGTAGAAAAAAATCTTGTGCCGTCATCTTTACCAAAAAGCGCACCATTCCTCCCCCTCTCATAATGTTCAATAAACAAATTCCCTGGTCTCAGAATACCAAATATCTTGGCGTTATTTTTGACTCGCACTAAACTTGGAAACAACACATATTACACGTTCGCGATAAGTTCCGAAAAACAATGTTTAAATTTTTTCCCCTAATTTTCCGGAACTCACATTTAAGTAGAGATAACAAAGTGCTTCTTTATACAGCCGTTATGCGTCCAATACTCGCTTATGCCTGTCCAGTATGGGGTTATGCTGCTAAAACCAATATTAATATTTTAAATACTCTGCAGAATTCATATATTAGAATGATTGTAAATGCCTGCCGCTACATGAAAATGATCGCATAAATAAAGCTCTTAAAATCACTAGTTTTAAAGCACATATTCAAAAATTAGCTATAAATTTTTCGATAATTTGCCAAATACTAATAATGTAAATATGTTAAATCTAAACGATTACAACTGTAACGATAATACTAAAGGCCAAGAAGAATCCTTTTGGATTCTTACAATCCGCCTTAGCTTTTTTATCCCTGCAATAATTTTTTAATTATTGCACCTAGTAAATTTTTAAAATTTTTTATTATTTTTCTTTCAATATTTATTTAATCTCCACACCCAACTGGACAAGTATATATTTTTAACTTTTACCCCCATGGGCAGCCAGCCTGAGGCTAAATTCACTTCTACCTCCAATTCACTGAGAGAGCAGTCCTAAGCTCTCAGCACCGTATAAAACTTTAACTCCAAGTAGTCATCTCTAAGCCCCTCCTCCCGGATTCCATCACCACAGCCAAATCGCCGACATGTCACTCCGCAGACTGAAAAACCAACGAAGTCAAGTCCTGCATCACAGACATCATGATATGGGATTGAGGACTGTTTATCAGTCCAGGTACCCAAAAATAGACTGTCATCCACTGTCATCCAAGATTTCAGTAAAGATAGACCCGTTTCGGAAGCCACAGACTGAGCACGTACTTTTCTAACTCCCACAGCCCTTTTCAGGGCTCTTGCGACAGAGCTAACCTCTACTCTTTCTTCCCTTCCTGATAAACCGATTACGACTTGGAAATGGCCAACCTACCTACCGACATGGAACTGGAACTGGCAGAATCGCAACGGAACGCTACGAGGACACCTTCGCCTCAGCTTACACCATGTGAGCAGTTGAAATACAAAAGCTCAACTTGCCAAAATGGAAACTTTTCGCTGATGCAAGCAGGCCTGCGTTGACGCACTGATGATGATGCCCGACCACCACCCAGATGAACCCTTCTACGTCAGAGCACTCCTGAGCTGCAAGACATCGAAGAAACCATGGCACTGGCGGTAAGTGACATTGACTCATTCGAACCCCTGCATTATCCCTGGCTGCCCCCATCATGAAAAAACTCCCCAAAATTCCCCAGTAAAATCTACTACCCTGAAACTAACTAAACTCTGGAAAAAAGGAAAGAAATTTCTTGAACTTCGAATATCCCCCAAAGAAAAACTGCAAGAAAAGTAATTCTTGAAAATACCGATAATGAAGAAATAAATTTGTCACAAAATAAATTTGAACTGCCACAAGGCGCTCACTTTAACAACCTCGAAAACTCAGGTCCGTCGCCAACGAAAACAACCCCCAATGGCTCGAACAATTCGGCCAGTCAAAATGCTCACAAAATCAACTCCCACCACCCATCATGCTTTTCGTCGAAAAAAACTACAAAGCCCAAATGGCTGCAATAACAAAGCATTCCCCAAAATAAGATCCCGCCTAACGGGTGAATTTCTAAAACTGTATACTGACAGCGCCGAAGAAAGACGCATGGCCGTACAACACCTTAAATTACTTAAATTTCAATTTTATACTATAAAATCAAAAGCAGAACGCCCCATTAAAGTAGTTATCAAGGGCCTCCCCAGAAACACAAACCAAGAGGAAATTAAACAGGATTTGGAAATCCTAGGATTCACCCCAGATAGAGTTAATCAATTAATTGGAAGAAAAAACAAACGCCCCCTCCCAATCTTTTTAATCACCCTCCCCCGTAATCTTGACAATCTCAAAATATTCGATCTTAAAACCTAAATTACCTCAGCATCAGAGTTGAGGGTTATGATGGTAGGGGTGTAACTCAATGTTACACCTGCAACAATTTCAATCACAGCTCTGAAAACTGCCATCTAAACCCAAGATGTCTAAAATGTGGTGAAAACCACCTCACCCGAGATTGCCCCATTAAACAAAAACTTGAAACGCCTTACTGCATAAATTGCAACATCTACGGTCATATGGCAAACTATAGAGGTTGCCCCTCATTCCCCAAACCCCCAAAGGAGCCGCGAAAAACAACAGAAATTCTTACACCAACATTTACAATAGCTTAGTTAGACCAAATATCTCCTACGCACAAGCGACAACCGGAGCTATTAATTCAAAAACACCCTCAGATGGCGACACGCGGACCTGGGTCTTCGGCACAAACTGAGACCAACAAACCAATTCCCCCAATAACAGATATAATAATAATCACTTCCCCAATTTTAATCGTAGAAATAACAATTTTAACTTTAATAACATGAATAATAACAATAATTAATATCAAACAACGCTGCAAATGACAATGCACTGTCTAATGCAGCTTTCCCAAATTCTTTGTAACGGTAATGATTTAAATACAAACCAACAATTAAATCCCAATCAAATGTACGCCCAAATAGAGGCATCGTGTAACAATATTAATAATGTATAGTTCATCCCCGATTGGTCTCAGTTTGTGTTCATGGAACGCAAACGGCTTACTAAGAAAATTGCTGAACTACGTATTTTTATAGAGAAGCACTCCCCGGATATTTTCTCATACAAGAGACACACCTGAGACCTTCACACAACTTTAATATAGCGAATTACACCTGTCACAGAAATGACAGAATCTCCGATGGACCGCGGACCGCAGGTGGAACTCTGATCCTAGTTAAAAACTCTCTCAAACACTACTGCCTCCCCACCCCTCCTCTTCGATCTCTTGAAGCAACTAATATAATACTAACTCCCCCAAGCATGATCCCATTTCAATTACTTGTGTTTACATTCCTCCCTCTTCCGATGAAAATTTATTTACTATTGACATTGAGCACTTTATTCAAACAGCTAGTAATTGTATTCTCTTCGGAGATTTCAACGCAACTCACAACGCTTGGAATTGTAAAATAATACTACCAGAGGAAGACACCTCTTTAATTTCGCTAATATGCTCAACTTAAATATCGCTTTTCCCTCAACTCCTACTAGATTTGGTCACAATTCCGCTAACACCATTGACATCGCACTAATTAAAAACTTCTACTACCCCTTTACAATTAACTCCATCGACGATCTTTCCTCAGACCATAATCCGGTTTTCTTAAATTTTAACTTCAAACTCGCAGAAGCACCCCCAAATACCAGAGCGGTCTCCACAGATTGGAAAACTTTCAAAATAAATCTAAATAAAAATCTTTCTCTCTTTGATTTCCATCCTAATAATATTAACAACACTAACGACCTAGAACAAAAAATCACACAGTTCACCGAGGCGGTCATTGATACTCATATAGCCACGCCTCCCGACCAATAGAAACAGACCGAAGGAACTTCACTCCGCATAACATTAACCAGTTGATTAAAATCAAAAATTACTTCAGAAAACGTTATCATCAAACCCTCAATCCCATTTTCAAATCACATTATAACAGAGCTCAATCTGATCTTAAAAAAGAACTTAAAAAATATAATGATATCATTTGGCAAAAAAGACTCGAAGCTCTTAACACCGCAGACAATAGCCTTTGGCGCACGCAAAATTTTTTCAAAAATAAAAGACCAAAAATTCGACAGGTACGGCAGTCACTGATCAGCAAAACGCTAACCTTCTTGCAACTAACATAAAAAATAATTTTGTTGAAAACGATCGGGAAGATGATAATTATAATCAAAATGATGCTTTAATAAATACTACCGTAAATAATTTTCTTTCTACCCCCCCTAATTCTTTCATCGAACCCGCTCTCCCGGATGAAATTATCCACTACATTAAACATATCAATGCAAAAAAGCCCCTGGTAAAGATTCTATATCTAACCGCATGTTAAAAAACTTTCCAATTAAACTAATCCTAATTTTAACAATCCTAATTAACAAAATCCTCAAATTCAATCACTTTCCAGATAACTGGAAAGAAGCCATTATTTTCCCCATTAACAAACCTGGCAAGGACCCTCATCTCGCATCTAGTTACAGACCAATATCTCTCCTTTCCACTATCGGTAAACTAACCGAATCTATTATTCTTCACAGACTAAAAATTTTATCAATTAAAATAACATCCTCAATCCCAATCAGTATGGTTTCACTAACAAGCTCTCTACCCTTCACCCACTTTTAAGACTAACCGAAAATATCTCTGAAGGTTTCAGAAAAAGAAAAGCACGGGAGCAGTTTTTCTGGACATCCAGAAAGCCTTCGACTGTGTTTGGATTAATGGTCTAATTTTTTAAGCTAATTACCTTTAAAATTCCACATCCTCTGATTCATCTTATTCACTCATACCTCACTAATCGCTCCTTCAGAATTAGAATTAATGAGACCCTTTCTAATGAACACTCTGTTTCTGCAGGGTGTCCCCAAGGTTCCTTGCTCGGTCCTTTGCTATTTAACCTCTACATCAACGATATCCCTGACTATTCACTCACTAAAATTAACCTTTACGCTGATGATACTGCCATTCACACCACGTATAAAAAACTAGAAACAATTTCCTTCGCTTTAAACAAACACCTTCTACTCCTGCAAAATTTCTACGACAAATGGAAAATAAGTATTAATGTCGAAAAATCTACTGCCATTATTTTCACGAAAAAACAATTACTCCCACCACCTATTTTCATGTACAACAAGCAAATCCCCTGGTCTCAGGAAGCCAAATACCTTTGAATTACGCTCTGTCGCAAAAAAATATATGCACCCAGAAGAAATCAAGCTACAATCACGAAACTCGGCAAGAATGTAGTCTGGTAAGAGATATGCAAATGATTAAAATTTCGAAGCCAATGAGACAAGGCTAAGTGTGCTATGCGCATATTAGTTGCGCAACTGGGAGAGTTTAAAAGCATGAGTACGAGCGCCGTACGGCTATCCAAACGAATCTGATGACTTTGATAGACGATATTGAGACTTAGGATGCCTCTAAGACGTAACCGGCGGCAGTACGAGCAGCTGACGGACTTTGATAGGGGCCGTATAATAGGCCTCAGAGAAGCAGGTTGGTCGAATAGACGTATCGGCCGCCACCTCGGTCGGAGCGATATGGTAGTTGCTCGGTGTTGGCAACAGTGGATCACAGAAGGTAGAGTGTACCGTCGCGGAGGGTCAAGACGTCCCAGGAACACAAATGATCGCGAGGATCGTGCAATCAGAAGAGTGGGCACTTCGGCACCAACAACGTCGCTAGCATCGATTCAACGCCACTTACCTCCTTCCAGACATCCAGTGCCATCAAGAGAAACCATAAGGAGACGACTGACCGAAGTTGGCTTGAGGAGCCGACGTCCGCTAAGACGCTTACCACTGACCCCACATCATAGGCAGTGTCCACTGGATTTTTGCCGACCTCGGGCAACTTGGAGTGTGACAGACTGGAGACGTGTCATCTTCAGTGATGAATCCCGATTCAGTCTCAGTGATGATGACCACCGCACACGTGTATGGAGGCGCACCGGCCAGCGGTCCGATCCGGCATTTATTGTCGAGCGGCATACAGCAATTTCACAAGGTGTGACAGTGTGGGGAGCAATTTCTTGGGACACACGATCATCTTTAGTGGTCCTTCAAGGCACTTTGACAGCTCGCAGATACGTGGACGATATTTTAACGCCGATTGTGCTACCCATGCTATCAAGTCGCCCAGGTGCCATTTATCAACAGGATAATGCTCATCCACATACTGCACGACTCTCCCAACAATGTCTTCAAGGATATGACGTCCTACCATGGCCTGCCAGGTCACCAGATCTTTCGCCAATAGAGCATGTCTGGACGCGCTGGGAAGGCAACTGCAGCCGTCCTGAGATACAGGAGAATTAACTGCGCAGATGCAAAGACTATGGCAGGATCTTCCACAGGGGGTCATAAGTGATCTAATTGAATCGATGCCACGCCGAATTTCGGCTTGTATAGCTGCCAGAGGTGGCTTTACTACTTACTGATTTTTAACCTTTTGCAAGCTGTAACCGCTTAATAAAATGATATTTTGTTCTGAATTTTTAATCATTTGTTTATTTTCATATACACTACATGCATACCAAATTTCTTGAATGTAGCTCTATTTCTTCTGGGTGCATATATTTTTTTGCGACAGAGTGTATTTTTGATACACACCTAACTTGGAAACAACACATTTATTACGTACGCGACAAATTCCGGAAAATAATGTTTAAACTTTACCCCCTAATTGGCCGGAATTCATATTTAAGTATAGAAAACAAAGTGCTTCTCTATACAGCCGTTATGCGTCCCATCTTAGCTTATGCATGTCCAGTTTGGGGTTATGCCGCTAAAACAAATATTAATATACTTGATACCCTGCAAAATTCTTTAATACGTACGATCGTCAAAGCCATAAGATATATGCGTAATGACCACATACGTAAAGCTCTTAAAATTAATAGTTTCAAATCTCATATTCAGAATATCGCAATTAACTTTTTTAACGATTTAGAAACAACCAATAATATCAATATGCAAAATTTATCACATTATACCCCTAATGACAAAACAAAGAGACCAAGAAGAATTCTTCTTGACTCCTATAATCCCCCGTAATTCTATTTTCTCGTGCAATTTTTATTGCACACTGTATTTTCTAAAATGTCACTTTTTTAATTTTTGTCAATAATTTTCTCCTGCTCTCCCCTCTGGACATGCTCCTCCCCATAATTTAAATCACAGCCCCTGGGGCAGCCAATCGGAGTCAATTTTCACTGTACCCAGCATCCAATCAAAGAGCAATCTCTTAGCTCTCAGCCAAGCCAAAAAACTCAAAAACTTTCCACCCAGATGAAGAACCATAGCCACGCCTCCCGGATTCCATCGCTCGACCAATCGCCGTCATGCCACTCAGCAGAATGGAAAACACCACTTTTGCCATGTCCAGCATCATAGACTCTCACGATATGGGATTGAGGACTGTTTACAGTCCAGACGCCCGAAATTAAACGCCTACGCCTAAAAAATAAAGATTTCAGTAAAGGTGTTACGGAGACCACGCACCAGTGAGCTCTACGACCTTTTTATAATCATGAGCGATATCAGCGATTTTATGGATTTCTCACCGACGCGACAATCAAAAGTCGCAGCCTGCGAAAAACTCAGGGATACTGTTCACAGCATCTCAGCCATGCATAGCTCTATCTCAGAAGGTGCGCGTACACCAACCAAGAAGAACTCCTTCCTTGAACTCTACCAGATGACTTCTTACGACTTGGCTAAGAAAAAAGACGAATTGGTAAGTGAGCTCAAAACCCTTCCCCCATGTACAAGAGATGATTGCAAAGAGCATAAAATTCCCCCGATTGTTGAGGATTCTAACGTTAGTGAATCCACTTTGGATAAAACTAATCAAAATGTCAAGAAGAAAAAACAAAATAAAAAAGCGAAAAATAGAACTAAGGAATCCTCGGAGGAATTTATTTTTCCGAAAAGACGGCTCGGCCCGTCTCTCCCATTTCTACCCAGGACCCGATAGAAACAAAAATACTTTTTCCGATCTCGAACAGGATGTCGAGCATCCACTCCCCTACGAATGAAAATGTAATTCCCGAAACAATTACTCCCCCCCTAAACCCCTACCCAGTAATGCTTAAAATAAAAGATAATTTCCGTGATCAGATGAAACTTATAATAAATAAATTCCCAAATCTCCGCAACAGAATCGTTGGTGATGTAGTAAAAATGTTCTCTAATGATCATGAGGAACGCAGATCCCTCATTCAATTTTTAAAAACTGACATAGATTTTGAATTTTACGTCATTGATGTTAAAAAAGATAAGCCCATTAAAGCAGTAATTAAAGACCTCCCCAACTCCTCTAAAACCGATGATATTACTAGCGACCTAGCAGATGTAGGTTTCAAAATTGAAAGCTGTACTCAGCTTACTTCTCAAAGAACCAAAAAACCCCTCCCATTTATTCTTAATTATTCTCCCGAGAAACGCGCATAATAGCAAAATTTTCGACTTAACTCACCTAAGTTATTTACAAGTGAGAGTTGAGGGTTACCTCGTTAGAGGAATAACCCAATGTTTCAACTGTAATAACTTTTATCACACCGCCGCAAACTGTCACATGCAACCAAGGTGCTTAAAATGTGGAAAGAACCATGCCACGAGAAACTGCCTAATTAAAGAAAGACAGGAAATCCATTCTGCATCAACTGCCAAGACTACGGTCACTCGGCATGCTACACTAAATGAGTAGTTAAAATATACCGGTTCTGGAACAGTGGAGCCGGTGGCGCCAGGAGGTTGAGGCGCATGCAAACAAAAGAGGGTGGAAGTTCCCCCCCCGGATCTGAACCGGGAAGATGGTTTGTGATTGATAA
>BMAU01002405.1:0-66476 GCA_019973935.1 Trichonephila clavipes | reverse complement strand
GGCTTCGAAAATGGACTGTACGGATTTTTCTGCCTCAAGTAACATTTCTTTGCAAAAGCGGATTAGCCGCACTTTTTTCGAAATCTTCCTTTTAAGGTTTTAACATCTTGAAAGATAATGAGGGACGGAGGAAGCAACACAGCAGGAGTTTTATGGCTCGCAGGGAACCCCGTGTTTGACCCTCTCCACAATATTAATCATATAAAAATCGGGGAGAAATTTCTTTACAACCCAAGAGTGTGTGTTTCTTTGCTAGCTTGTATTTTAAAAGTTTCCAAAAGTCCCAACGCATAAGTAAAATATGTTACAATTCCCTTTGGTTTCATATTAATTTCAAAACTGTAAATAAGTTGGGGCGTGTCAGGGCAATCTGCTATTTTATATAGTTAGACAAATTATCTTTTTTAAGTATATTCTCTTTCGCTTCATTTTTCTTATTCAAAGCTTTCAGTTTTTGAAACATGATTATTTTTTTATAAGATAACGAAAAATTAATAAAACATCAAACTCTTTTAAAAATTTGGAACCTTTTCAAATTTCCAACCACTAAAAATGAATAAATTTAAACTTCATCAAATCATTTGAAACATTTTTCTTACACTTTGATAAAAATAATAACGAAAAAAAAAACTAATTAAGATTTATTAGTTTTTTTTTTTTTTTAGATTTCAAAGCCTAAGTGTTCAGGGAAGTATAAGTACAGTGCCTGGTTATATATTGTTAAAATACACCGAATTATATTTGAATTTTAAGTGCTTGAACTTCAGTTTACATCAAAGACAACATGAATGAAGATTTTCACACATTTTTTTATAACTTGAATGTTTGAATAAATGGTAATCAAAAATATACGGAAACATTTACAGTAGACATTTATGCATATAAATAAACATAAAACCAATTTTAAATTCAAGCTATTGAAAAACATTCGAATTATATATTGTTCAAAAATATCTATTTATACAAAATACCTCAACATTTATCTTTTTAAAGGCTAACTGAATAAGTAATTAAAATCTGGATATGTTTTGAAAATCTCGACCTTATTAAAGCTAGAAATTTTATGTTAGAAATTCCATTTGAAATTTTGAAAAAAATGCATCTCGCAATTAAAAATTATTTACCATAAGTTTTAGCAATTGTTTGAGTATAATAAAAATTTCAAATTTTATTATATAGCTTCTTTGGTATCTTTTAATATATTTCGGCCGCGGTAGCCGAATGGTATAGGTATCGGAACGTGGCTTGCTTTGTCACGAGTTCGAGCCCAGTACCACTAAAAACCCGCCGTGTAGGGCAGCGATGCACGTTAAATCTGTCGAGAGCTGAAACGTCCTCCCGTTGGTGTGGTGGGGTAGTTAGAGAGGGGGTGCCAGCTCAGGTGTCGTCCACGTCACTTGACCATGGTTCAAAATTACGTGGTCCGTCGCCAAAAGCCCTCGTGTAGCTGAACAGTGCGACGTTAATATTCAATCATTCATTTAATATATTTCGAAGATTTCATACAATTCGGTTGAAAACCGCATGCTAAGAGCAAAAATATACTAAAAAAAAATTGATGAATATACAATTACAATAAATTCTTACATAGAGAAGCAAAACTGAGAAGCTAAAGCGTAGGAATAAAAAATTTTGAGTATATCTGAAGTAGTTTTCGAAATATTTATTTTAAAGTTTAGAAAATTTGAGTGCATTATGTTATACTTGATAGCAATTAAATGGTTAAAATAATGTGTTAATATTAGTCATGTAATCGTTTGATGACACATTCATATACTAATAAAAATTATCATGGTCATTGATGCGAATGTCAAGAATTTTATGTAATTTTAAATTCAGACATTAAGATATTGATGTAGAAAAATATAAAACGACCATCTAAAATACATGAAAATGCAGTCTGCTATAAAATGATCTTGACAAACAAAATCCGGCATTTTCACTTACTATGGCAGAGCCGGCTTAGTCAGGGGCAATCTGGAAAACATAGAGAGAACCGCGGTTTTGATGGATGCCGCTCTAGCTTTTAAAGCTCCCAGAAAAATTATATATATATATATATAAATTACAAATTACAAATGCAAAAATAAATCTTGTAATTTTCCATACATTTTTATAACAACGAATTGTGGAATTGGCTTCCAATACATTGTTGTGTTTTTTTCAATATCTAAGGTAATCAACCCTACTTTAGATAGATTTGTACTACTTTTTCGTAACCGTATTCCTTTTAAAATTAATTCGTGCAGCCGAAATACACCTTTTGTACCCTTAAAAATTTATGTAACTATAACGGTTAATTTTAATTTATGCAACTTGTGAAATGTTCATAATTAATCATTTCCGTCTAAACAGTTTAGATGAAAAAAAAAGTTTGGTCTCAATCATTCATTAGGGATTTATATAAGATTCTAACATTAAATTTTATTTTTCACTGAATAGATTGAGTGGAAGTGTATAGTGCTTCCACACCACAGGTCTGGGGTTCTATTAACGGGCTGCGCAAGGTCGACTCTGCCTTTCATCCCCGCTACATTGGGTCGATAAATGAGTACCAAGCTTGCTTCGGGTTCTAAACACTGAAGGTCTCTCTTCAGACAGACCACCAAATCGGGGGACATCTCTTCATGCACCTCAGCGTCCAATGGTCACGTGTATTATGATGGGCACAGTAGTTCCTGGCCCTCATGGGATTGTTGTGCTTCTGAGTTTGAGTCTTAAGTTTGAGGATTACCTCACTTTTGGGGATACCCCTTAGATAAACATGTATTTCCACTCATTTGCAATTAAACATTTTTCTTTCAATTACGTTTATTTCAGAAGGAAGTTTGATTTTTCAAATGTATTTGCTTAATAACATGTATATTTGTGTATTATATTAAAAATTTGATCAGTCCAAAATTACATGTTTTTAGCTCCTCTTAAAAGCTTTTTAGGATT
Organism: Trichonephila clavipes; assembly: GCA_019973935.1. Lineage (NCBI taxonomy): Eukaryota > Metazoa > Arthropoda > Arachnida > Araneae > Nephilidae > Trichonephila > Trichonephila clavipes. The sequence continues at coordinate 63,536 of BMAU01002405.1, read as the reverse complement.
TTACAACTGATCTTACAATCCATATACGTTTTATAGTAGTATATTTAAAAATGATAAAGACATTTTTACGACTGTGTGAGCTGTTATGCCTCGTTTATAGTATAAAAAAAAAATGCATTCAGCTACAGTTTTTAAAATGTACAGAAATAAGTGGAGCAACAGGATACTTACATATTATGAATATTTTTTGACTGCAGTAAGATATATTTATATTTCAGTTTCTTTACAATTTGAATAGAAGTTGTAAGCCATTTTGCGAATAGTTTGATATTGAGTATAAACCCATAGGCTGTTTAATATTGTAAAAGTGTTTTACTTTGATACCAGCACACATTAAAATAAGGCTCATTTGCAGTTATATGATCAGCTTCAGTGATATTTAAATTTTCAAAAAATAGTCTACAGCGTACGAAAACATTCTTTCACAACCGCACACCACATCTCATACTACATATCTTCCCCTACAGCAGGAAATATTTGTGTATACTGAAAAATTTAATACAGGATACATTTTCAAGTGTTAAATTTGTTTTTAAATTTGGTATGAATACATTGTGGAACAGTCGGTTAATTTTTTGAACAAAATTGTTTTAGGTGTACTGTTTTGAAAGATAAAATTAATTAGGGAGAACTTTTTTCAGAATAGAATTTGTAATGACTGAATTGTGTGAAAATGTAGTTATCGATGTGTGACATTTTTCCTTGTAATAAAAGAACAGAAAGATAAGAAATTTAACTTGAGTAGAAAATGGTTAGAAGTACTGTCATGCGCATTTGAAGAAGTATAACCCCATTCAAATTAAAAATTATTGACTGAATGTGGGTTATGTCCATCACAAATGCCGATGTAGAAAAGGAAATTTTTTAATACAAGAAGTTCTCTCGAAAAAGAGAACACTAGGAAGGAAAATTTAAATTTTTTCCGAAAAATATTTCAGTTAACATAAAAATATCTTTTATATGATTTTAATTAAAAAATAAATTAAAAGTATTGAAATCCTTTTATGATATTTTTAAATTAAAAATATAACTGAATAGAGAAAGATCAGTTTTATTTCATAAATATAATCATTGTATGTAATATTTATTCTGTTATTCTTTAAAATGAGATAGGGCCTTTGCTCTTTTACCTTTTTACTTTTTTAAAAACAGGAAAGTGAGCGCGTTTTCTTACTCTCATATTCAAAAATGAATACAGGATGCTTTTTTCTGGTTCAAATCGCTATACCAAAATATATATATATGTTTTTAATTTTTAAAAAATGACAGAAAAATAAATTTTCTTTGAAGAAAATATAATTATTTTTCAACTTCTAACATACTGTTTATTTAATTTTTCTCTTTTTTTTTTTTACCTTTCATTTCGTTTTGAATTTTACTGTGACTGAACATATAGGAGAAAGAAACACCGTATCTTTTCAAAGAGGATTGATCAAGAGAGGGATATCTACGCTTTCAAAAAAGATTGCCCAAATCAACTTAACAGCTAGCTGTAAACGATTGATCTCTTGGTTCTTACTTTTCAAAGCAACCGAACTGGGTCGTAAAATTTTCCCGTTCGACCACCCAAGTTCTAAAAGGGGAAAGGAAAAAGTCTGTTGCATTTTTGAAGGGAATCGCAAAATAAGTGTTAAACGATTTCGGAATAACTTTCAGGAGGAAAGTGTCCAGTTAGAGGGTTAAAGAATATCTATGTTCCATTAATTTTTTTAAAAAAGTGACGCCGAAGGTAGTGACATAAGTTTTTTAATGTTTTAAAATACAAAAAAAAAAAAAAAAAAAAAACAGAAACTATTTTCTCTTTCAGTTAGCAGAGCATCTCTCCTTTCTCTGGCCAGCTTCCCCTGGGTAAAAACATTCCCTTTTCTCCTCCCCTTGGAAAGGGGGCAGCATTCGCCTTCTCGGGGATCTGGCCCTCTTGTTTCGTCCTCTGGTTGGGGAAAAACAGATTCTCGGGAGTCAAAAAGGGGTTGCGGGGCGGCCACACTCAACCCTCAAATACACAGCTGCCGAATGCACGTGTGAATGTCGTTTCCACAAAAAAGACGCCTATTCCATGTGGGGGAGACCACGTTACAGTGTGTATTGTGTTTGCACAAATTTAACCCACAAATTAGCAAAAATGAGTACGAAACAGACGTCGTTAGAAAGTTTCCTTCGGAAAAAGAAAAGGCTCAGTGAAGAGACACAAATGGTTTCAACATTAAAAAAACGTGTATCTTTTAACAAACAATACCATGAGTTCTACTTGAAATATGGTTTTGTCGGAACAGGTGATTCTCACAAACCAAAACCGTTCTGCATAGTTTGCGGCGATAAATTCTCTAATGAAGCAATGAAACCTTTAAAACTGCTTCGCCACTTGAACGTTAAGCACCCTGGAGTATTTTGAAAGAAAAAAAACGGAATACGAGAGACAGAAGAAATTTATGAGGGCCACCACATCAATAAAGGAGAATACACTAAGAGCATCATATTTGGTGGTTAACCGTATTGCTAAAGCTAAAAAGACATTCACTATTGGTGAAGAATTAATCTTGTCCGCCACTAAAGACATTTGCCGTGAACTTCTAGGAGAGGCTGCTATGGAAAAGATAGCACATGTGCCTTTGTCGGCTGACACTGTGACTAGGCGCATTGAGGAAATAGCCGAAGACATTGAGGCGCAATTGTTCGAGAAGATTAAAAGCTAGAGCGGCATCCATCAAAACTTCGGTTCTCTCTCTGTTTTTCCAGATCGCCCCTGACTAAGCCGGCTCTGCCATAGTAAGTGAAAATGCCGTATTTTGTTTGTCAAGATTATTTTAAAGCAGACTGCATTTTTAATGTATTTTAGATGGTCGTTTTATATTTTCTACATCAATATCTTAATGTGAATTTAAATGCATAAAATTCTTGACATTCGCATCAATGACCATGATAATTTTTATTAGTATATGAATGTGTCATCAAACGATTACATGACTAATATTAACATATTATTTTAACCATTTAATTAATATTAAGTATAACATAACGCACACAAATTTTCTGAACTTTAAAATAAAATATTTCGAAAACTACTTCAGATATACTCAAAATTTTTCATTCCTACGCTTCAGCTTCTCAGTTTTGCTTCTATGTAAGAATTTATTGTAATTGTATATTCATCAATTTTTTAGTATACTTTTTTTGCTCAGCATGCGGTTTTCAACTGAATTGTATGAAATCTTCGAAATATATTAAAAGATACCAAAGAAGCTATATAATAAAATTTGAAATTTTTATTATACTCAAACAATTGCTAAAACTTATGGTAAATAATTTTTAACTGCGCGATGCATTTTTTTTTTGAAATTTTAAATGGAATTTCTAACATAAAATTTCTAGCTTTATATAAGGTCGAGATTTCAAAAATATCCAGATTTTAATTACTTATTCAGTTAGCCTTTTAAAAAGATAAATGTTGAGGTATTTTGTATAAATAGATATTTTTGAACAATAATTCGAATGTTTTTCAATAGCTTGAATTTAAAATTGGTTTTTATGTTTATTTATATGCATAAATGTCTACTGTAAATGTTTCCGTATATTTTTGATTACCATTTATTCAAACATTCAAGTTATAAAAAAAATGTGTGAAAATCTTCATTCATGTTGTCTTTGTTGTAAACTGAAGTTCAAGCACTTAAAATTCAAATATAATTCGGTGCATTTTAACAATATTTAACTAGGCACTGTACTTAAACTTCCCTGAACACTTGGGCTTTTTAAATCTAAAAAAAAAAAAAAACTAATAAATCTTAATTAGTTTGTTTTTTTTTTTTCGTTATTATTTTATCAAAGTGTAAAAAAATGTTTTCAAATGATTTGATGAAGTTTAAATTTATTCATTTTTAGTGGTTGGAAAAATTGAAAAGGTTCCAAATTTTAAAGAGTTTGGTGTTTTATTTTTCGGTATCTTATAATAAAATAATCATGTTTCAAATCTGAAAGCTTTGATTAAAATGAGAAAATGAAGTGAAAGAATATACTTAAAAAAAGGTAATTTGTCTAACTATATAAAATAGCAGATTGCACTGACACGCCCCAATTTGTTACAGTTTCAAATTAATATGAAACCAAAAGGATTGTAACATATTTTACTTATGCGTAGGGACTTTTCAAAACTTTTAAAAAATACGAGGTAACGAATAAACTTTTCTGGGTCTAAAGAAATTTCCTCGATTTTTTACGATTGCCCCAGGGTCAAAACAAGGGTTTTCGTTCGAGCCATAAAACTTCCTATCAGTGTCCTGCTGTGTTGCTTCCACCGTCCCCAATTATCTTTCAAGATGTTAAACCTTTAAAAGGGGGAAAGGATTTCAGAAAAGTGCGGCTAATCCGCTTTTGAAAACGTTACTTGAAGGCAGAAAAATCTGTGCAGTGCATTTTCGAAGCATCTTTACACTGACGGAATTTTCCGTGCTATCCGGTTAGAGGGTTAATGCATCACCATGGTACGCACTCCAGGTTGACGCTGCTGCATTTAAAGCCAAAGTGGAGTTGAACAGAGGCGTTTTCGACATGTTTTAGACATTAACGGGGATATTAGGTGAGACTGAGCCAGAACATTCATTCTCCCAGTTGGTGTACGATCATCTGTCTTTGGTTTTAAAAGAGTTCGAGAGCTACTTTCCAACTACAAAGACCCACGAACTGGTAAGGAATGGATCTACGACACATTTGTCAACAAATCGGGTGAATATAGCATGTCTGTGCAAGAAGATCAACTGCTGGAGATTGCAAATGACTGCGGCCTTAAAGCTGCGTTCGCGACAACTCTGTCGGTGTTCTGGAATAAAGTCATGGCAGAATACCCCGAAATTGCCACCACAGCACTTAAATCCTTATTGCCATTTCCGACAACCTATCTGTGTGAAACGGGGTTTTCTGCAGTAACAGCAACCAAATCAAAGCAACGGAATAAACTGGACATAAGCAACACACTTCGGGTGTCATTGTCTCCGATTACCCCCAGATGGGACCGTCTCATTGCAACGAAACAAGCTCAGGGTTCAAATTGATTTAACGTTCTAGTAAGTTAAAATGTTAAATCACTTTATTTATTTTGGGGTGTAACTGTATTTTATTTTGAAGGTATTTTTAAATAGAGTTAAATTCTGTATTAAATTATTTATATCCTTTATGTGTTAAATACATTTAGCTATAAATCAAAATAATCTAAAATGTAAACAATCAATGTCCCCCTCCCCAGCGGGCCGCGGTAAAATTATCAAACGTTGACCGGTCCGCAGCGATAAAAAGGTTGCGGATCACTGCTCTACATCAGCGATACTCAGCCTGGAGTGCACCGAGCCTTTTTAAGTGGTCCGATCAGTGCTCTGAAAAATTCACTTATGAAAGTACAATGTATCAAAAATTTAGTGTCAAGAAATCAAATATATCAATTCTGCCTTTTGCTGTCGATGTCGTACGAGTGCAAATTGATATTCTTTTTTATTTGTAACGCTTAAGGTTAGTGATAACAGACAACAGATGAGTAGTAACAGTTTTATGGGTGGAACTAATTTTTAACTATCTTTCAAATATTGCAAGCGAAAATTATTCGAAGAAAATTTATTGTTTCAAGACAATTGGGAAGTTGACTATTTTGCAGGGAAAAACAAACATGGATCACATTAATTGTTTGATGTGCCACGAAAGTGATGTATTTATAAAAAATACCAATGAACGGGAATCATTCAATAACACTTTTCCTCGAAGATTTCCTTTAAGAGATAATAAATAGGATTTTTTTAATAATCTTTGCAACAGAAACAGTGTTTTGTCAGTGGCAATGTCACAGTGGTAACAAAGGCATGATTGTGAAGTTATTATATTATTGGTAATCATATGGAAACCGCTTACTAATGCAGAAATTGTGAAGGAGAATTTTTAAATGTTTCTAATTTCAGTTTAAATAACATAAAGAATAGAAATTAAAAAAACCGAACCAGAAGTTGAAATATTTTCCTCAATTTTCCACATTTTAACCTTCTCTTCCCTCCCCTCCTCTTTATCCTCATGATGCTGCCGACTTGATATTGCTAACGTGTTTGTGGACCGCGTGAAATAGCGGACACATTTATACGGCACAGTAGAAAAAAAGGTTGAGTACCTGTACTCTATATATTTAAAGTGTATCGGCACTCTCTGCGCTGCGGGTCTTTAACGGTACCAGGCTTGTACTTATGACGCTCCAAGCATGAGTCCGTGACTTCGACCTCCTTGCTACCACCGTCTCTCTCTCTCAGTTTCCTATGTAGGTATATGAAAGATTGATGTTAACCTCCACAGGTACACCAATTAAAAGTTCGAACAAAAGATACACAATTTGACTAATGCAACGATGTATTTTTAAAATGTATTAATTAGGTTTTTTTTTCATCAGAACTGTGTTTAACTAAAACTTACATCTCACAAAATCAATGAATGTCAATAATTCTACTAAACTCACAATTTTTCAAACGAGAAGTGCACCAATTTTTCTCTCTCATCCTTTTTTCCCTGAATAGGAAGAATTCCTTTAGTTCAACAGATGAAAAAAATAATTCTGTTATTTTTGGTCTCGCGTCTAATTGCATCGGTAGGCATTTATTAACGAAAAGGAGAAATGCAGGGTATTCATAATTCCCTTCATACAGAGAGGTATCTTTTGTAAACTGCATGCATCTTAAAATAATAAAAGAAATGGTAAAAATAACTGAGATCTATATGCGTTATGGTATTAAATCTAAAGCCCTTTTAACCTAAAAGGGTGTGAACACTTAACATCGTTTTGAGCGGTACCATCATTACAAAAACAGTTATAATGATGCTCGAAAAAAAATGATTTTGTGAACAAAACCATTTTTGTTTGTATAGTCATTTCAAAATCATTGTGTTGTCAACCCAACATTAAACTTGTTCGTCTGAAAAATAACTTCTAAAGCCTATGCCTTGTATAGCCATCATTCATCCGAAGCACGGAGGTGGTTCTGCAATGATGTTGTCTAAGACTTTACAATTTAAGGAAATCCTGTCATTTTGGGTGAGAGAGAGTTACATTGACGTCGCAATGTAAAGCAACACGAGAGCTTTTGGCGACGGACCTCTTAATTTTGAACCTCGGTTAAGTGACGAAAATGTTACTTGAGCTGACACCCACTCACCTTATTACTACAGCGCAGCAACGGTAGGACCTTAAGCCTCCACAGAATTAACGTGAATCGCCCTTCTCTACACGACGGGTCTTAAATGCCAACAGTACTCGTACCAGTAATTCGCTGGTAACCGTACCCACTAAACTAGAGCGGTTTTTAAAAAAGGCTCCTTACATGGGTCAGCTGATCTAATTTTCTTCAGAATATGCCATTTTGCACGACGATGTTTCATGCAATGACTCTTGACTGTGAAAACGTGGTTTAAAAAGAATAAAATAAATTGATTTATATTTCGTAAATAGATCATTTATAATTTTAGTATACTGATTCAGAGCGTATTTTTTTCTTATTTTATCAAATCTATTTCTTATTGAGACACTATGATTTCCTCAATTTTTTAAAAATTATTCAATCAAGATTGTCTTCTGAAAAGCAGCCAATAGGATGTTCAAAGTCGAGAGAATACATATTGCGTAAGTGTGAATTTATAAATCAAAGGCTTAATATAAGTGAAAAAGTCTAAAAGGTTAACAGTGATTTTAAATATAAAATTTGGGATAATACTCAGTTTTAAATAGAATGTGTATCTGTTTGATCCATCTATGTTTTTTTTTCGTTTAAAAATGACGAAACAATGATTAAAATGTTCATTAAATATTTAATGTATGAAAAAGTTACAAAATCGTTTCATAAAACTTTATTGATTGTATATTGGCATCACATTCAGAAGAAAGAAAACTATTATCATGATCAAGTGACGAGAAAGATACTCGAGCTGGTATGTACCTCTAAATAATTCCACAATACGCCAATTTTTGAACTTACAAGGGGAGAGCACGACTAAGAAAATTCATTTGGGGTCAAGAGTTGGTGTAATAGTAATACTCCATAAGGGTGTTCAACCCTCAATGTAATTTCGCGGAATGCCAGTCAATTCGGAAAATATAGCCTTTGAAATTCATGCTTAGCTTTTACACAATTAAGTTTTAATTTCTACCAGTGATGGAATAGAATAGTTCGTTGGACGTCTGCTTTCTATGCGGGACGGTAGGGTTAAAATCCCGCGCGAAATAAATTTTTTTTCAATTCATCTAATTATTTTTTAAAAAAAATAAACTTACTTGAGAAAGGTTTATTAAATGATATTTTTTGTAATTATTTTGTATTTTAAAAAATAAAAAATACTGTAATGATATATAAATATTTATTTTATATATATAAATATATCTATATACACATATATATTAATTTATAAAATATATAATGAATATATTAAAGGATATTTTACATAAAAATTAGTTACACATTGTTTTATAATGTGAAATACAATGTACAAAAAATAAAATAGTATATATAATATACAATATATTTTATAAAATATGTTATAAAATTAATTATTTTACAATAATAAAATAAAAAAATCTGTCTTTTTATCTATTATTAATTTAATTATTTTATAATTATATAAAATATTTAAAAAGTCCTTTTGAAAAATTTAACTTAAATAAATTTATTTAAATAATAAATTGATAATAATTTTAATAAAAAATAACAATTTTAATCATAAATTAAAAATAATTTCAATATTAAGTAATAGTTTTAATAATGTTTCAATAATAATTTTAATAAAAAATTATTATTAATTTTTATTAATAATAATTAGTCAATTATATTTAATAATAATTTTCATTAATTTTAATTAATAATAATTTCAAAAAAAATTTCATTAATAATAATTTAAATTATAAATTTATTTTTTACTTTATAACATATAAAAAAATTACATAAAACATCATTTAATAAACATTTCATAAATAAGTTTATTTAATTTTACTTCAAAATATACAAAAATATTACATAAAATATAATTTAATATTTAATAAATCTTTCAGAAATAAGTTTATTTAATTTTCATAAACAAACTAAATGAATTGAGTTAAGTTCATCGCGGGATTCTTACCCTATCCTTTGGCATAAAAATAACGTATCGAACCAACTGTTCTATCTCATCGCTGGCAGAAATTAAAACTTATTATTCAAAAGCTAAGCATGAATTTCGAAGACTATTTTCTCCGAATCGACTGGCCATTCAGCGGTTTTACATTGAGGAATGAACACCCTAAAGGAGTACTACTATTATACCACGACTCAACCTCAAATGAATTTTCTTAGTCATGCCCACCCTTGTTAGAACATCGACCGACTAGGTTCGAACCACGACTCAACACTGCCGGAAATGACCATGTTATAGCAGCTTCCCATGAATGATTGAATCGGTTTACTTATTAATTAAATTTTAGTAGCAATTTTTACTAAGTGTTAGAGACTTACTCTTTAATTCCAAAAATGATTATACAAACATACATTAAGTTTTCTAAAAGACTTTGTATACAAATAAAAATTTGATATCCATAAAACGTGCAATAGATGCATAAAAATATAAAAGAAAAATACCACAAAGTATGAAATTAAAAATTACGAAAAAAGTCTTTTAAAAAAGACCTATTCTTTGGGCCTTCTTCAATGTGTGAGAATTACTATTCAAAAATTAACTTTTCCCATAATGATTCAGATAAAACCAAATATAACATAATAATAACTATACATGGATCTTAAACTGTAAGAGGGGAAAAAAACAGCTATTCAATGTTTTAAAAAATTTTTGTTTGTTCTGTCAAATTCTGTAAGACTCAAGAAATGCACAGAGGGGCTTTTCTCTCAGAAATAGGAACATGAATTTTAAATAATTATACCTAATTCTTGAATGTCTATTTAGAATAAAAAAACTTATTGTTAAAGATGAAACAGAAAATTAAACCAACACTAATTTTAAATAAACAAAATTAAGTGAATATAATCTATCACCTCGTTTTTGTAAGTAATAAAGATATATGTTTGTTTGGATTGTTTTACCGAAGCACTTGTTTCAATAAATTGTAGAAGAAATGAAATAAAAAAAGGAATATTTTAAAGATTACAGCAAAAAGAAATTTAAAAAAAAATATATCTTTTACTATGATAGTAAATTCAGTTAAATAAAAATAAACAATACAACGAAAAAGGAATTGTATACTGACCTACAAACACGAACAGAAGCCAAATAAAAAATTGGAGCATAGGGATTGATCAATTGCTCTGTATTGGTGATCCCTATTTATTAATGTGAGAAGCTTTGAATCCTATCAGATTTAACCTATACCACAATTGAACAGATTTAGAATGAGAAACTATGAATATGTTACCACTCGGTCTCAAATTTTTACTCTAAAAACCATAAGCTAATAAAATTCTATGAATTAAAATTGTTAATACGTATTAGTATAATGAAGAAAAGAAAACGTGTGTTGTATATATTTTATTAATTTAAAATAATTTTCCTTGTGACTTTATCTATTAAAAGTCATGCACTTGATAGTCTGAATAATTGTCGCCATTTGTATTAAACCCAAATGAGTCATGACATTAATATTATATTACCTTTTGTTCTACTCAATATATAATTGCATTTTTAGAAACCTTTCTAAATATAATTATCTTAAGGGTTTTATGTATATCATAAAAAAAATATCGAATCCATGTAAACTATTTAAAACGAGCAAAAACATTTTTTCATGCCCCATTATTTTTTCAACTCATGATTCTATTTCTTTAAATTAACACTTAATGCATTCCCTTTAAATGCTATTATTACATTACTTTTTTTTATATCTTAAATGGCCAAAACGCAGTAATTACATTTAAAGTTGTGCCATATATGAGTTATCCTTATATAGTTACCTCCACATAAATTACCATATGTACGATTCTAAATGTTATCTCTCAATTTGGATATGTTTTTAATTTCACCAAATCATATAATCTTTCAGGTAATTGCCTATTAGGTAGTATATTTGGACATATTCCAATGCAATCACTTCTGCAGTTAATAGGTCTAACATTTTATCACAAGAATTTAAAAATTACAAAGTTATTTTTTAACATGCACTAACAATGTTTTAGAATTTGAACTTGTTTGAGAATGGTTAACCACTAGTAATTGCATACTGGGAAACTCCTGAAGATCCTTTTATATGTTAATTGAATTGGTCAATGGCATTATTCTTTCATATTTAACTTAATTGAATGTTTCATTTTGTTAATGAATAATGTAAGCTTTTCCAGGAAAGCAGATGATTTAATACGTGAAACATATTTAATTTTAATTACTTCATGCTATAATTTAGTTAACACAAATGAATTAGCTTAACTTTGTATGGTATGCTCAAAAATCCGTTTTCTCTAGCACCAGATTACCAAAGAATTCTAATAAAATTCTGTAAGTACACTATTGTTACAAATCCATTTTTTCTTCCGTTAAATAGCTGTACCAATTTTCCGATAAATTTATGATGCCATTTGAACTACTTGTAGGCAATTTAATTTAAAGAGTGGTGCTGAATACACAAGAAACATAAAACTTGCAAGATTCTTTAGATATTCCTAAACTAAAATGTAAAAAAAAAAAAAAAAAAAAAAAAAAAAAAAAGTATAAAAAAAAAGTATCGTCAAAGAACCCCCCCCAAAGTGTAGAACACTGTTTTTTTTATTTTTCCTATAAACTCTAATACATAAAATATCTTACGTGAAACAATTTTTCGTTTCTATTTATGTATATATTGCATGTCTTTGGCTCATACCACCTACAGAATAAATTAAAACATTAATTATCGAACCTTTCAACCAAAGACTGCCTGAATATGATGAAAAATATTTTAAATATCTTAATACAATAACGCTTTTGTAATTAAAATGTGGCATATTATATATTTTAAATAGTATATCATCAAAAAACTTCACAGTATAAATAAGAAAAAATATTGTTATACGTTTAAGAAGAAATTTTCTCAATAATAACCAAACTTATTTGAATAACTTTTTTAAAAAACAAAACAAGTTTTAAAAAATAGATGCAAATTAACATCTGAAATTAAGACACACAAACTCATAAAATAATCATAGCAGATAAACATCCTGTTTTGAGGGTACTTAAAAAAGAATATATAAGATCATAACTAATTGATAAATAATTAAAATTGAATTATGTGTACAAATGATTTTTTGTCACCTCTTTGAAAGAATGGAGTATGTATCATTCCATGTCTAAGAAATAATAGAACACTAAAAAAACATCATTATTCAAAATAAAGATACAAACAAAAAAAATCTTTAACTACACACTAAACTAATATAATTACAATAACCAAAGTCTCTATAACAGAAAATTTTGGAAATATAAGTGCATTTTGTCGTATGCAGACATGTTTGCATTTTTAGGTATAAGCTTGAGTGAAACACTAGTAAATTTCTGAAATCTATGATCCTTCTTTAGTATGAGTACGCAAATGATATTTTAAGCTTTTTCTTTGAGAGAAAGCCTTGTTACAAATTTCACAAGCATGCGGCTTTTCTTTCGTATGAACAAGAAAATGCCTTCGTAAGTTGCTTCTTTCAGAGAAAGCCTTGTTGCACAATTCACAGGCATAAGGCTTTTCTTTAGTATGAATACGGATATGACATTCTAGTTCTCCATTTCGAGTGAAAGCCTTGCTGCAAATTTCACAAACATAAGACTTTTCTTCAGAATGAATGCGAAAATGGCTTTTTATATCTGGATATCGAGTGAAACATTTGTTGCAAATTTCACAATACGGCTTTTCTTCCGTATGAATACGCAAATGCATTTTCAAATTACTACGTTGATTGAAAGTAGCATTGCAAATAACACAAACATAAGGCTTTTCTTCAGTATGAATACGGAGATGTGTTTTTAAGCTACAACTTTTAGAAAAACCCTTGTTGCAAATTTCACAGATATAAGGCTTTTCATTGGTATGAGTACGTAAATGGATTTTCAGACATTCATATTGAGTGAAACGTTTGTTGCAAAATTCACAAGTGTAAGATGTGTTGTTGGCATGAGTTCGCAATTGTCTCTTTTTAGTTTCTTCCTTTCATTATGATCATTAAGAAACTTTTGTCCGCTATGATTTAATATACCTGATTCCACAATGTCTCTCTCAGCAAACGTTTTATCACAGTTTTTAATGGGCTGCTTCTCTTTCATATGAAGACAGGGCTGATTATAAGAAAACTCATTTGTATTGGTTTTTTGAACACAAATATAACACTTACCCGTTTCATCCATTTTTAAAACACTTCTAAATTGCCTGGAATAAAACTACACTCGTAGCTAAATTTATGTTTTTCTCTTGGTAAACCTTTGAGGAAAGTGAAGACATTGTTTTATATAAAACGTAGTGTAAATAATCAATTTTGGAGAGCTTCTTTAGTTTGGGTTGGCTCCTATTTTAACCCACCCCCGGTTTTTGAACTTTTTTTGTCGCCAAGCAGGGCGATAAGTTCGCCAAGCTATCTACCCTTTTCATTAAAATTCTGTTGACCAATAGGTTCAAAATTTTAATTATGGCAACCCAAAAACCAATATATATACAGAAAAATTGAACCATTTCCTTCTTTTTCACGGTTGAACGATCTTCTTAGAATTCGTGTGTGTGAGTACCGGTTTTTCAGAATGAGTAGCCGAATGGAACATCTTTCTTTTTTTGCTGTTTTGGAAGAAAGGGGACAAAGGAATTTGCTTGAATGGTGTATGCGTGAAAATTTAATTTCTAGCAGGTATGAATGTCCGAAATGTGGAAAAAACATGGTTATGAGAGAAAGGAAGGGAACGGTTGATGGGTATGAATGGAGATGCCGTACGAAAGGAGGAGAGAATCCACATGATGTATGCAAGAGTATAAGAAAAGGTACGTGGTTCTCTAAGAGTCATTTAAGTGTGTGTGACATTTTAATTTTAACGCGTCATTTTTTTGGAAAGTCAATGAATGAGTTTGCTGTGAAAGATGTGAGAGTGAATAAAAATACCGTGGTTGATTGGTACATGTTTTGCCGAGAGGTCTGCATGGCTGCGGTTTTGAAAGAAAGTGAACCACTCGGTGGTGAAGGAAAAATTGTTGAAATTGATGATTGAGAATTTCTCCGTGCGATCACCATATTGTACCCTCCCATGGAGAAAGACGTTCCTTCGTAAGCACGTAAGTTTTATCCATTTTTTTCCATTTTAGTTTGCTTCGCTGAACTGTTCAATTTCAGTTGTTTTTATTTTTTATGGTTATCGACATTTTCCGTTCTTTGAACGTCGTCGGTACGAGTTTGAAAATCGCGCTTTGGCGCCATTTTTTCCATTTTTTTCCATTTTAGTTTGCTTCGCTGAACTGTTCAATTTCAGTTTTTATTTTTTTATGGTTATCGACATTTTCCGTTCTTTGAACGTCGTCGGTACGAGTTTGAAAATCGCGCTTTGGCGCCATTTTGGCGCGGATCAAAAAATTCGTCGCCAAGGGGGTGGGCGAAACTAGGAATTTACCGGACACCAAATCACCACATTGTGTTGAGACTCTATTTGAATTTTATTTCATTCAGTCGTTTCTCCTCTAAAATTATTAATGGTGTGGTTTTCTTAATAAAAAAATATACGAGCTTACTAAATTATTCTGATTCGATTTTATTTATATTCTCTTCCAAACCGCGCTAATCAACGTTGCCACTTACTCAAAACAAAACTTTTTCCAATATAAATAATAAACAATGGACTCGATTCACCTGACGTCACAGTCACATGTCACACGATGTAAGCAAACAGCCATGTGCTTCATTCGACTGAGTATTTAGCCGCCATTTTCGGATTTGCACATCTTCTAACGTATGGACACAAGTTCTAACGTAAAACTTACTATGGGGACGCTGATGTCGTTGGAACCCTCTTTGTTTTCCGGTTTCAGCAAAATAACATTGTTTTGTATACGTTTGTAGGCGGTAGCTATTTTAATTTGTCTTAGATTTCGCAAAAAAAATAAATATCAATTAAAAATGAGCAGCCCTAGAAAGAGCAAACTGGGAACTATGTGTTCTGCAGTTGGATGCAGTATGAGAAGCCGTACAAATTTGCTTTCGGCTGTTAAAATGTACCGCTTTCCAACAAATCCATCTAGAAGGCTGCAATAGGAGGCTGCATTGCAGAGAAAAAATTGTAAAGCAAATCCTAAATCTGCGCTTTGTAACAAGCATTTCATTACAGGTTAGTATTGAAATGATTCTATTCTAATTTTGTTGCATTTTATCGAAAAAATCTTACGTATTTTGTTACAAACATTGCTCGAGTCTTGTTTATGGTAACCTTGGCCATACTTTTGGCGACCGTTTTCATAACAATAATATGAAGTAGTTTTCAACTTATTTTATTTATATTATTTGCACAATCACATATATTTGTATTTTTTAAATGTATAAAATCAAAAAATAACCTGTTATTGTTATTATGCACAAATATTTGTTGTATGAAATCATTGTTTTTTGTGTATTTAAGTATAATTACGTAGCGACGAAATCAAAATTATCCAGACACATTAGTTTTGTGTGAATAATTAAATTTTAACCTTTAATCTGTGTTGTAATAAATGTAATGTTTGTAATAAATGTGTTGTTTAATGTAATATGTTGCGCTTCGTTTTATTATTAATATGATTTGTTAAATGAAAGGATAATTTTAACTAAGCCTAAGTCATGGGTGGCCAACTTTTTTGGGAAGAGTGTCACTATCTGATAAAAAGAATTATGCATTCCACTTCCAACTAACAAAAGAACATGGAAAGGTGAAACGAAGTTAGTTAAGGATTAATATGACTCTTTACTCAAATCGTGCCTTTTTTTTATGTTAATCTTTATAGTGGAAATTTAAAAATAATGTAATAAATAAGACAAAAGTACAAACTTAAGTTTTATTGTTAATAAATTTTTTACAGGTTCATACAATCAGTTAGGTTAGATATAAAATAAAAATGAGTAGCTTGAAATATTTAATTCAAGATATTTATTAGACCATCAGCACTTTTTATAATGCAGTTTTTAAATAGTAGTTTTTTTTACCAAGTCATATATATCTATATTAGAGTTAATTATCAAAGATGCTAACAATTGTGGGAAGAGTGCCTTGAGTTAGCTGTTCCTGGTCTAAGTTTTCAATTTTGATCTTGTACATAGTCAACTATAATAAATATAAATGTTATAAATGAAGCATTGTTAATTATCATAAGAATTATTTCATTTCTAAAAATTTTTTAGTGCAAATTACCTAAAGAAATAGTGATGCTCAGAAATTAAAATGCTTTGCAGGGAAACCTTCTAGTGATGCTGAGCATCCTGATTATGTGCCGTCGATATTTGCCAGTATGAAGAATAAAAGTTCATCAAGTTCGGTGAACCGATATAACAGGCAGGTAAAACGTAGAGAAGTGTGGAATGCTCCCTTAACTGGTATGTTCAAATTTTGTTAGTATCGCAAAGTAATCCTAGTAATTGTATTAATTTGCATATTAATATAGTTTATTTAACTAAAAAATATCAAAAAATTAGTTAAATTTATTAAAAATTTAAATTTCCTTTAGAAATTTTTTGGCTGATTAATATTTATTAATTTATAAATTTTAATTTTATGAAATAATTTTTCTTTCATTAATTTTTTCCAGAAATTGCGAATGAACCCCCTATATTGAAGCTTGATACCAAAGAAGTAGATTGCCAGACTGACTTAACCTTTCAAGAAATAAGTGAAATGGAGAAAAAGCTCCATGCACTAGAGACAAACTTTGTGAACATAACTCATAAACATTCACAAAATGAGATTTTTACCAATGCGAAAGGTTTTAATTTTTACACCAAAATTCAAAATGTTACTTTCTTCACTGTGTTGTTGAATCTGGTTTTATCTGGGTGGAAGCCTCTCACAAATACATCCCTTGAGTACTCAGAACAGTTGCTTTTGGTTTTTATGAAACTTCGGCTTGGTTTATTACATGAAGACCTTGCCTTTCGTTTCAAAATTTCCAAGTCAGCTGCAAGCTCGATTTTCAAGGAATGGGTAAGAAGACTGGCTGAGGTCCTTAAAAAACATATACGAGTACCATCTAAACAACAATATAGGAGAAGGGTACCTGCTAAATTTTTGAAAGAAAATTGGAGCAGAGTTACGGCATTGATTGATTGCTCTGAAATTTTTATTGATAGAGCTTTCAATCTTGATGCCAGAGCATTAACCTTCTCTCAATATAAAAGCCACAATACTGTTAAGTTTCTAATTGCATGTACACCATTAGGTAAAGTGTCATTTGTTTCAAAGTTGTATGGAGGAAGAACTTCTGACAAACAAATATTACAGCTAAGCGGATTTTTGGAACAAATTCGACCTGGTGATGTGATATTTGTAGATAGAGGCTTTCCAGTAAAGGACTTGGTTGCTGAAAGAGGGGCTTCCTTGGTATTACCAGCTTCTACTAAGGGTAAAAAACAATTGAGTAGCGCTGAGGTAATAAATTCTCGTAAGGTGTCTAGACTCCGGGTACATATTGAACGATGTATCGGGAGACTTAAGATCTTCAGAATTTTAAAATTTTGGGGCCTATCTCTTTTGTTAATAATAAGACCAGTGAAGAAACCTGCATTGGGGATGATGTAATTTTTGTCGTAGAAGCTTTATGCAATACATTAAAAGGACGCTTGATAAGGCAGATGTGATAATTTAAATTTTCTCAATGTGTATTGATATAGGAAAGTTTCTGAAGTTGAACTAATTCATTATTGGTCATGTGTTACTCATTTACATCTTGCTTACTGCAAGTTACTTATTAGCAAATTGATAATGTACTTGTTTCCTTACTGATGTTTACATTTTATATAAGAAACCTTTTTCTTTTTTTAAATGTATTTCTTTAGTGCATTGAAATTTGTTTTCAGCATTTTAAACATGTAAAGTAATACATATTTCAAAAAATATTGTTGCAAAAAGTATTTATTTAAGTTGAAAATTCATCACATATAAACCAAACAATTGAAACAAATAAAATAATGAATATCATATTAATCTAGATATGTCTAATAGTAATACTGAAATGTATTTTCACAAACAGCCAGTGTACATAGAAAATATTAGTTAATATTTAAGTTTTTGATTACAAGAATTCCCTTTTAGTGAAAATGTATATTATGGTAACATTGTTATCAATCATAAGTTCCTAATTTAATTCTCCTTTTTGTATGGAAACTTTGAATTTAAATTTTTCATTTCAATAAGTGTACATTATAACATAAATATTTCTTGTGTCTTGATTAAATTTTTATTTCCAAAGTGATTCCAACATATTTAAAGTAAAGGCAATAATATTTATTCTTTAATGTAGTAATGATTCCAAACCATTGAAAAAATAGATGCAAATTAAAGAAATTTAACTTTTCAAAAATTTTACTTATAATAATTATTATACAATATTAAGGGAAAGTATCATTAGAAAAGATGTAATTGTTTTTAGAAATTCAATTATCCTTTGTTTTAAATGTTTTTACTTATTGAATTACATATAGACTTAAAAAAAATAGTATATTTAAAAGTATGATTAAACTTTTAGAAAACTCTTACATCCTGAGTTAAACATGAAAGTTTTTGATTAATTAAGATTTATCCTTTAATGAAAATAAATTTTCATTTGTACAACACAATGAATTGCATATAAAATAAAAAAAATAATTTATATTAAAACATATAATAAATACAAATTAATTTCTTAAAATTTCTGGCAAAACATATGTTTGGAAAAAGCGACCAAGTAGTGGTTTTCGTAAATTCGAGTAATTTTCATCAAATTCAATAATTTCACAGTGGAAATTTTTGTCAGTAGATGTTACAAAATAACATCTACTTAGTTTCCATATATCCATTTGTCCTTGAATTTGATCAAAATATACATGATTTCTTTTTAAATTGAGAGAATCATCTAAAAAGAAATTTTTTCGTGGAATTTGCTCCACTACAAGTCATTTTCCTCTAGCAGGGCATTTTAACTGCAGAAGAGCTGTTTCACAGCAATCACACTTGACAAGGCCATCTGGAGTTGCCCCAAGAAAGATGTTCTCCTTGTCGACAAGCAGACCACACGGCAAGAGCATCCCATTCACATGTTCTTTTTCTCAACATATGATTTACAAAATACAATACATATGGATTCAAAGGACTGATAAAATAATTATAACAAATTATAGTTAATCTTTAGTTAGCATAATTAATCTTTATTAACATACAATTAAACAAAATAGAAACAATAAGACATTTTCGAACACTAGACATGAAGAAATTAAGATTTAATGTGGTCGAACAATTAACAAAACATAAATAATAAAAAGTATTTTTCATATATTTATAATTACTTTTCTTCAAATAAATAGGGAAGAAATTTAATCCAATAACTATAAAAAATGTGATATATAGAAACACTTGCCGGAAAGTACATGCAGTATCTTAATGAATATAAAATTTACCAAACACAAATAATTAAAAAAATTTCGAAAGTATTTGTCATTACTTTTCGTTTTATATCCAGGAAAGGAACAAAAAAATTCACATATATATTAATACAATTATTATAATAAATCTTATATGATAACGCAAATAAACGACAATAAAACAAATCCAATATGGCGCACGCAAGCTGATACTATTTACTTAGTAAACATTTCGCTTGTTAAACATTCTATTAGTCACCAAAAAAAGCGATTATATCAACCTTGTGCTCTAAGTTAGTCAAAAATTTAACAAGGTATTTTAGAAAAATACTGAATTAAATGATATAAAATCTGAAATCTACAGATCATCTTCTATCCATATATTTAAAAAAAGTTTCAAAAACTTGCATTAACACTTGAATTTCGATGTTTTCCCATAGATTAACATTAAACCGGAAGTTCTGTTGGGTTCCACTCAATGTTGTTGTTTACAAACTAGAACTTGTCCATAGCAAAATGAGATACTGTAGCGTATTAAATTGTCGTAATGCAAAAGGAAAGTCTGACTGTAGGTCAAAAACCTTTTTCGGGTTTCCGCTAAAGAATCCATATTTATTAAAAAAGTGGTTACAAAAAACTTGGGCAGAAAAAATTTCAAACCAACTAAGCTTTTCTCAGTATGTTCCGATCATTTTGAAGAAGCACACGTTATGTATCAGCCTTTCACCAACAGAAGGATATTGAAACCGAATTCAGTGCCCACAAAATTCTATTTTTCCGAGCCACCATCAAACCAAATTTTGCAGAGAAGGAATAATTCTTCAGTGTCACAGAAATTAAAAGATGTTTCAAAAGACATTTCGACTGAAATGCGCGCGAGTACTTTTTAATTATTTCATTTTCAATACCTTTTGTTTTTATCAAATACGCCGACGATATTTCAAGTTTTAATAAGAGTGATATATTTTCTGAGCATTTCGAATTCGAAGAATTTTAATTTTGCAAACGTAAAGAAACACACAGATTAGGGTACCACTTCTGTGATCTATCCTGGATGCTCTATAACTGGTGAGTAAGTATGCAGTTGATCACCATTGTTTTTTTTTGTCATTTTAAGATTATTTTCAATAATAACTATGGAGAAGTTCTACTTTGTAAACAACATTAACCTGGAACCCAACAATACTTTCGATGTAATGTTCAGTATCTTTGCAAAAATACCTTGTAAACTTTTTTTGTTTCATTTAGAGCAAGGTTGACACAATTGCTTGCTTATCGCTGTTTTTGGGATGTTTAAAATGAGAACATCTATTATCATAACTGTATTGGCTTCTTTGATTTTTTTCGTTTATCAACTAAAAAGTAATGACAAGTATTTTGGAAAATTTTAAATAATTGTGTTTGTTAAATTTTATATTATTTAGTATATAATTAGATATACTGCGCATGTGTACTTATTTTTACATATAAAACTTCATTATAAATATAGTATTACATTTTTTCCCTATTTAACTAAAGAAAAATAGTTATATAAATATGTGAAAAGTACTTATTTTCATTTTGTTAATTTTTGGCTGGTTTAAGATTTATCAGTGTGTTTAATTTCTGAATTGCATGCCCATATTTCACCTTAATAACTTTTTTATAGTGAAAAATTTTTTGATAAATACATAGAAAATGCATTTAAGTATTTTCTTTATTCTTACTTTACTGTTGAATTAGTGTATTTAATTGCCTGAATTGTCTCATCCACATCAAATCCAAATTCTTTCTTGTACTTAAAAAACTAATGTTTGAAAAATTTTCATTTCAATTTTGTTTAATTTTATGCGAATAAAGATTAATTATGCTAATTAAGATTAGCAATAATTTTTAATAGTTATTTAATCAGTATTCTAAATCTATAATATGTATTGTATTTTATAAATTATATCATGTTTAGAAAAATATTAATATATGCATATTAATATCTTATTTTATATGATTTGTAGATAATGTCGAGTGATTGTAAGGAATTGGAAACAATATCAAAGGCTAGATATTATGAAAAATCATGCAATGGGAACAAACTTTCCGATCCATTTGTTCAGAGAGACAACAAAACATGTATATAATAAAAAGCTACTGTTTCCAATCGCTTTTGGAGACATTTATATGCCCTTTGTGGAAAAAGAATGTACTTATACCAGGGGGAAAAATAGACTAAAAATTAAATTCATTCCTCTCTATTGTAATTTAAATATGTATATAATTTGTACAGTCAAAACTCCCTCACGAGGGGCTGCTAAGAAAGGAAATCACTGCAAAGTAGCAAGTTTAGATAGTGATTATGAGAAGAAGCACAGACTTGATAGTGTCAATGAACCAGCTCTCTTGTACTTTTAAGGAATATTAGTATGCATGCAATTAAATTCATTAGTTTTGTAATGCTGGCTTTAGTCATTTAATTCTATCAATGACAGATTTTTTTTATAAAAGATTGAGATTAAACTTTACAAACTGCTTAATGAAAGTTTATATAAACATATAAATAGATTTCTAGATATAAAATGAAATAAAAATATTTTTAAAAAAATAAATTTATTTGGTCATCTTCATAAATAAGACAAAGATAAATACACTGTTAATTACAATAAAATAAGATTATATAATATTAATTTGCAACCATTTTGAACAATACAACCACATTATTTGCATATATTGGAATAGCATATGTTTTATTTGTAAGTATTTGAAGTATAAAGTGATTATTTTCAAGTTTGAATATCCACTTAACAGTGGACCTTCTTTCATATTTAAACTTTTAATACGAAAATAAAAAATGTCAGCAACTCTTGCCACATTCAACTCAGGACTTTTTATTTTACAAAAAACTGAATATTCCATCTCCTTATCTATTGCCATCGAAAGTTCCAGAGCTTTCCATAATTAAAATTACAGTTAATTTTTATAAATAAAAGCCCGCGCGCGCGTGCATTAATATAAAGCATTAATATAAAGCACGAGAGAAATAAAGAATTACAATTTTTAACACGCTGGGATGAATGGTTAAATCATTACAATAAATAAATATTAAATATTATCATTTGTTACATCCTCCCCCTCTGGTTTCGACGGCGTCCCGATGAGGAACCAGGAGTGTGTGGGACCTTTGGTGGACGGCCACGTTTACGAAGATGAATAAGGGGTTTTACTTTGTCATTACTACAAGGAGTTAAAGCAGAGGTGTGGTAAACACGAAGAGGTTCCCCCGGATTATCAAGACTAGCAATCTCGTAAGATGATGGTGACCTTTGTGTGAAAATCACGTAGGGACCGTCTCTGCGTGGCATTAGTTTTGCACTTCTTCCTTGCGCAGAGGATGTGATGCTACAAAGACATGTTCTCCAGGTTGATATTTTGGAGCAGCCTTTCTCTTTTTATCAGCGTAAAACTTCCTACCATCCTGTTGCTCTTCAACCACCTCTCTAATTTCAGTGGAAAACTTAGCAAATTTCTTGAGATAGGGAGTGGCACAAAATTGTCGTTCTGGATGACGACTCGGATACCATTAACAACTTCACTTGGAGCTCGTAACTCTCTACCAAAATTCAGAAAGGCTGCCGTCTGTCCGGTCGTTTCTCATTTGGCTGTGTTAAGAGCAAAGCGGATGAAGGGTAGCTTCTCTGACCAACAGTCATGCTTGTCTTGGACGAGAATTGCCAGCCGTGATTTCAGATCCCTATTCTTTCGTTCAACTGGGTTAGCTTGTGGATAGTATACAGGGACCAGGGATTGATGGATGTTTAATAGGTAGCACATTTGTTTCATCGCTGCTGACACAAACTGGGTTCCATTGTCACTGATAAGGCGGCGAGGAATACCATACTTCAGTAGAAACTCTTCAATCAATGTAATGGAACATTCTTTAGCTGTGGCATTGGGTAGTGCAAACATTTCGACCCACTTGGTGGTACAATCCTCAATGATGAGGATCCATTTTTTACTATCTTTACTCTCAGGTAGGGGCCCGAAGAGATCAATGGCCAAAGTTTCAAAACTTTGTGCTGGCACAGGTGTCTGTAATAGCCCGAAAGGCTTCTGATTTGAAGCTTTGTATTTAATGCAGTCAGGACAGTTTTTTACAGGAGACATTCTGTATGGGGGTACAGAGATAGGAGGACAATTTCCCGTGATAATGTGGTGCTCCAAGATATTTGTTGCTTCTCCCCCTGGTTCGAAGACATTTTGGAAGGATTCCAACAGGAGGTTAAGTTTCTCCTCCTGGGCACACACACAACCACACAGAGGTCAAACTTTCACCTTCCCCTTCTCTTAATAGGAAGGTGTTGGTGGACATCTTCTCAACTATGGACGGGGTGTCCAATTCTTCACCAAATGGATACTTGTGGGTAGGATTGTCCCAAAAGTACCAACAAGTATTCTTCACATCTAGAACCAAACCAGCAGAACTAAGGAAATATGTTCCTAGAAGTGTTCTATTTCCCTTTGCCTTTGGGAGAATTATGAATTTGGTCAAGACTGATATCCCCTCAATTTCTACCATTAATTGGGTAGTGAGGGCCTCACCTGTGGTCTGTTGACCATCTGCTAAGCTCATTGATAATGTGGTTTCCTGGAAAAGGAGTCCCTTATCCTTAAATATCTCGAACATCCTTTCCCCAGCAATTGAATGTGAAGATCCTGTATCTGCACATACACGTCCCTTTATTCCACAGAAAGTTATGTCGATTAGGGTCAATCGAGAGATTCTGGTCTGAGCTGTGTAAGCATTGATGTGATTGGTTGCTACGTCTGTTCTTTGTGAGGCGTTGAGGTTGCAGGTGGGGCTCCTAGATTTTATCACTCCTTGTTTCCCACAGCCATAGCATCTGAGAGGGGATCTCTCATTTGGTACCTGATGGGAATATTCTCTTTTGGGAGGGCGTTCAGGTTTCCTGAATGATACCTGTCTTCCAGCATTTGCGATTTCACTTTCCTTCACGTATCTCCTAGGTCCACTGGGTAGGGAACGTCGGATGTTGTCAAAAGCTTCGAGCTTATCTGCTAACATTTCCGGGGAGATAAGTTCTTCCCAGATATCCAGGTAATGTTCCTTACACTCTGGAGAGCATTTCTTTTTCATTTGATCGGCAATGATCAAATTCTTCAATCCGTCAAAGGAATCAATTTTAAGCTCATTGAGCCAACCTTCAAAATATGCTCGGAATTCAAAATAATAATCCTTCCACGTCCCATTTGGGCTTTTTCTGTGACGCGAAAACAGCTCCCGGTATTTTTCTGCGGTTAATTTGAACCGTTGCAGAAGCATTCCTCGAATGTGGAAGTAATCACTGCATTTCTCCTCAGGCTCACTGGCAATGAGGGAGGTCGCATCACTAGGTAGGGCACCAATGAGATATAGGGTACCCACAGATCTTCACCAAGATCTAATAGCTTCATTTGCCGTTCGAATAAGGTGAGGAACAGGTCCATGTTATCAAATTCAGGATTGAATGTTGGTAGCAATTTTTTTAATTCAATTTTTGTTTGGGGTAGGGTTTATAGGTCTACGACTCTTTGAGTCACATTTTGCAGTCGTATTTTCTGCAGCTCAAATCCACGCAGTGTTTCCTGTTTTTGTTTGTTTTCCTCGTCTATCCCATTTGATACGATTCCCTCAAAGATACATTTTACAAATTCAGGGTCTTCCTTATAAGCATCATTTGTTAAAATTTTTGTCCTTAATTCAATTATTTTTAGCTCTTCCCCATTCGACTCACATCCACCTAACTCAATAGCAAGCTTAATGAGATCAGCTTTCTTCCCTTTTCCCAGAAATGACATGACTGAGAAATTTAAGAGTTGCAAATAAATAAAATAAATAATTAAGGTCCAGGCCTTATTGTCCACCAAAGCTCTTACAGATATGGGAATACACTTTAAAATATGGCTAGCTTTAAAATCTTATAAATTATTATGCACTTCAAAAAACAATTAAAAAAGGTAAATAAATTAATAACATATTCAAAATACCAACAAGGAACATTAATTCAAATAATAAAACAATATAAAGAAAATTTAGGAATCATCAGTTTTAATGATACAAAAATTCAATGCAATGAAAATACTAAACAAAACTAAAATAATCAGGCATGTAATGATACCTAAATTTAATAGGAAAACAGTAAAATATCAAGCAAAATAGTAATTATTAATGTGCAATTTACAAAATATTGATCAGGAAACGTTATCTCACAAGAAATAAATAATATACAGCAAAATTAAGAATTATCATTGCATAAGAATATCAAAAAATCAATGAAATAAAATTATAAAATTATCCCTAGCACTAATACACTGTAGCAGGATTGCTATCACATGTATATGAAAAATGCACAAAACGCTATTGCAAAAACTTTTAACAGGAAATAGATGTTCTTTTTTTTCCTTTTCTTCACACAATTGAAGTCAGGATGATTCACTTTGTCTCTCGATTTCCAGGGATTTTCTGTTGCTTTAGAAGGATTGCGGCGCAATACCAGTAATTTTTCCGGGACAGTTTGGTTTACAGAGCCGGTTAATTTTCATTTTTTCTGCTGCGTTTCGTCACAGCGGCAGTTTCTGTTTCTACGGGGTCGTAGTTCTTTGGCCACGGGCTGGGGCGCCAGTTTTAACACGAAAACAAAAAAAATGTCAGCAACTCTTGCCACATTCAACTCAAGACTTTTTATTTTACAAAAAACTGAATATTCCATCTCCTTATCTATTGCCATCGAAAGTTCAAGAACTTTCCATAATTAAAATTACAGTTAATTTTTATAAATAAAAGCACGCGCACGCATTAATATAAAGCATTAATAAAAGCATTAATATAAAGCACGAGAGAAATAAAGAATTACAATTTTTAACACGCTGGGATGAATGGTTAAATCATTACAATAAATAAATATTAAATATTACCATTTGTTAGAAACTACATATTTTTCTATTTGTAATTGTTTGAATTACATACTGTTTATTTGTAATTATTTGAATTACACACTGCTTATTTTGAGTGTCTAACACAAAGATATGATTTAGAAGTTCAAATCTCTCCCTTAGAACCAAACAATTTTTTTTAATTTTTAGCACAAATATCACGCTTAGATGCTTTCCTCAACATTTTTTTGAAATATAACTTCTCCCATTAAAGTAGTGTGTATACGCCAATGTTTAATTTCATTCATTTTAACTATACAATTCTTTGGAATTGCACAGAGTTAATATGTAGTTACTTCAAGAAGTGCTTTTTGTAACAATTTAAATTGCTTAGTGTTGATCTGCGTAAAGTTTTTATTTGCAATTATTTGAATAGCACATTAATTCTTACTTTGTAGCTAAGATGTAGTTTGTATTATGATATTACATTTCTATGTTGAAGTTCCTTTGTTTTGAATTATTCTAATTATATCAATGCTAATTATGTCAACCCATTGATATGTTTTTGGTAAAATTAAGAATTGGTATGTCTACACAAATGCACACAATAGATTATTAGAAATTTCATTTGAAATTTTTATCGCAACAGTATTTCGAATTTTTAATTTTGTTACAATAGTTTTTAATGAAAATTTAAATTATTAGACACTTTTCCTTACAAAGAAAACTGTTTTGGAAACAAAGCCAAAAGCTTTTTTTTTTTTGAGAATAAAGATTATAGAGTGATCATTGACTGTACATAATTTCCTATTAAAACACCCAACTGTCCTTTACAGCAACAAAAAAAGGACATTTAGTTATTACAAAAACTGTAATACTTTAAATGGTATCATAGGTATTATGCCTTCAGAGGCTATTTGCTTTGTATCACATTTATATTGTGGCAGAAGTTCAGACAAGGAACTTTTTCTGTGAAGTAAACTAATGGATCTTCTTGAACTAAATGATGTTTTATGGCTGATAATGGGTTCTTAATTGAAGAAGAGTTAGACAAAATTGGTTGCAAATTAAAAATCCCTCTTTTTTTCAAACATAAAATTCAATTTTATGATTCTGAAACTGTTAGTAACTGCAAATTGTCTCACAAGCGAGTTACTGTGGAAAGAGCTGTTTCAAGAATCAAACAATATAAATATTTTGAAGGTGCTCTTCTATATGAAAGTTTACACAATGTTGACAGTGTATTTATTATAACATGTTTGTTGTATAATTTTCATGACACTTTAACAAATGTAACACAAGAAAGCTCTTAATGTAATGTTTCACTTTAACTATATACTTATTCTAAGTATATATACAAACATTGAAACTAATTAATCGAGAATTGAATTCCAAATATGGTAATAAATTAAGGCATTAAAATTTTCAGATTAAAATGTGTGTATAATAAAATATAAATTTGTGTCCATATATAAAATATAAAAGTTCTGTTCATCCTTACATGATTAAAATAAAAAAGCCATTTTTGAATCAATAATTCTCTTACAAAAAAAATAAAAATTGCAACATATTTGTGTGGTATTTAAGAGCACAACATTTGTGTTTCTCAGAGTTTGAATGTGGTATAAACCTATCATACAAATGTAGAATTTTTTTTTTATTATATGTAGCAAATATGCACACATTTATTGGTTTTTGCACAATTTGAAAATTTATTACTATAGGTTAGATTTATTTTTGCATAAATATCAAAGTCTGAAAAAAGACTCATGTATATTGATATTATCCTGCTTATAAGTCCTGAATGAATTTGTTGCTTTGAGTTAGTTACAAATATTGGCTCAAGAAGAGAACTTGGAGCAATTGTATATTTATCGAGAATTAGGATCATGAAACACAGTAATAATATATTTTTTTAAGTTTACTTTTTAACTTTAAAGTACTAAAATATAGTACTGCAATATATTATTTCATGATGGTACATCATGAAAATATTCAGTTTTATCTGCAATACTTGAATTCAAAAGTCTAGTTGCATTATCAGCTGAGGGTGATTTTAAGATGCATCAATTTTCAATAGTGTTCCATCTCTTCGAAATATTGTTTCTCAACAAGAAAAAATTAATGATAAAGCTTCTAAGTTATATAAACAATTTTTAAAACGGAAATTGGCCTTGAAATCAATCTTAATTAAGTAACTATGAGAATTTAAAATATAATCAAGCAGAAATGCTTTCAGTAATGTTAACCGAAATAATTAATCATTTCACACTGCAAGAGCCGATTGTGCTGAAAAATATTTTTCATTCATTTTAAAAGTGGAAAATTAATTTAAAATGAAACTGAAACCAAAACCTAAGCTGTAGCCTTAAAATAGTATGATTTGTACCAATACATTGTGAAGCCTTTAAAGATATCTGTTATAAAATAATAATATTTGGCGCTTTGATAGTGTTAGTAATTATTAAATGTTTGAAAATTATTTTTTTATAAATCATTGTCTCCTTAGTTGGAAAAAAGAAAAAGAAATGAATCATACTAAGATATGGGATTAATTTTAGGAATTGTTTTAAACACACAAATTATTACACTATAGGGAAACATCCCAAGTTATTTTCGAGAAAATTTTTCCATACAGGAGCATACAAAATTTTTGTTAGATAACTAGTTTAAATTAGTAATTACAATTTATTTAATATGCATTAATTATCAACATTTAATTTTAATATTACATGATTATAATACAAGTGAAGCAAATGAAAATTTTATTTTTAACTAAGAAATTCATTGTATTAATTTATAAAATGCTTTTATCATATTCTGTTGAAAGACTATCAGTGACATATCGCTTCATTGTGTACTCATGAAGAGTATTTTTCTAAGATGTATGACAAAAGAAGTTTTTTTGACAGTTTCAATCTTTATTTGCATTAATATGGATATATAAAGTTTAAACATTGTTATTTTATACTAATTTTTGAAACACAACTATTCTATAAAAATTCCCAAGACATAGTAAGATTTTTTGAAATATATGATGAATCTGTAATGAAATAACATTTGCCAGCTTTGATTGTCTGACTTTAATTAATAATTATCATTTATGAAGGTGTGAAATTTCTTTTAGAAATGACTGTCTTCAAAGTTCAAAAAAGAAAATACTCTTAGTTCAAGAAAGGAATCATGTTAATACATAATTTTTAGAAATAATGACTAAACTTTATTGGATTATTCTTTATTACAAATTATTTCTTATGGATTATTGAATTACATATAAATTGTCTAATAGATGTAAACCACACAAATATTTCCATACACTTTTAAAAAATTAATCAGTGAATAATATTAAAAGTTTTGATATCCTAACAATAATACTGAAATGGATATTCAAGAACTGCAAAAAGGAAACTTTATACGAATATTAAAAAGTAACAAATCAGGCTATTTTTTTCATAATTACAAGAAGTTTCTATGTAAAAAAATATAATAAAATTTCCTAAGGAATACGTTTGCTTACAAAGAACGAATGAATGTATTTCAGCCGATCTGCTCTGAAACAAGACATTTTAGAATGTAAAAATATTGTTCGGAGTTCCAGGATTTAATGCTATCAATCCAAAAGAGCAAGGTAGTCTTCATTAGCGATGAAAATTTATTGTTTAGAATCCTTAGAAGTGCCAGATACAACTCTAGAATCACAAATAACTAATGTATTTCATTAGCAGTCACTCGTTCTATTGAACAGCTGAAGTATTAACTAATCGATGGCTGACTTTTCAGTAGTCAGAACAATACTTTGTTTTGGCGAGAACCACGCCCTATTTAGTCTGCTGGAATTTTTCTCAAGAATTCGTTTACATCAGAGAATGTCATATTAGTAGATTTCTTTTTAGAAGCATTAATACATGTTTGCCAAAAATGATGCCAACTTGGCTATGCTTCCATTGAAGCGCCATTTTTATGTAACGAACGGAATTGCTTGCGAATATTGCAATTTTAACAGAAAATAAATACAACAGAAAGTAATATTAACGAATTACACATTCAAAACTAATTACTTACACCATTTTTAGCGTTCACTGTACAAAATTTGTAACAATATATATATAAGAATTGTTCAATAGAGTGTTGCATAATTATTTAAATCACAATGTGGATGGCACTAGTAAAAAAATAATTTCTGAACCTAAAAGTATACAAAAACACGAAGCTAAGGAATAGAAAAATAAACTTAAACATCTAGTACTATAACTAAAACTATATATATATTTAGTCACGAAACAAAAACGACTAGAAAATATATTAAAAATATTTAACGTACTAAAAAGTGTATAAAGAAGAGAAAATAATAATATTAGCAAATTCGAAAGTTAGCGCACAACCACAAGTGTAAAACGATCGGCTGTTATTGTTTACTTAAACGCACATGGAAAATCACGTGATATGGGAGTGATCGCAGTGCCCTCTAGTGATGAATCAAGTCAGTCCATTATACATGCTTTTTAGTTTTAGAATGGAAATAAACGACATATTTCTCAACAAGAGGGTGGGCTTGTAAAACATTGTTTTATATAAAACGTGGGGTAAATAATCAATTTTGCAGAGCTGCTTTAGTTTGAAAATGGTGTTAAAGCTTCCAAAAGAAAACCTAAACTAATTTTCTTAGCTTTCATAAAAATTATAAGGACAAAAACCCACTTTCTCCACCCTTCTAAACCAAGTAGTTGAAATTAAAATTTTCAATTACCGGTGGCTAACAATTTGAAATAAAAGAGATAAATAATTTTGAAGATCACTAATCAAAAACGAACTTTATTCTAACGTTTATTCGTAACATAAGCAAACGGATAGAACAACGGTGTTGTCATTCGTAAAGTACTAAATAGTAATTGAAACAGAATGATACAATTTTATTACTAACGTTGCCATCTGGCATTTAAATATAAATGTAACTAAAAATATAACTAAATCAATAATACATTTTCAATATCCTCTCACCTTTTGATTATAGTCAAAATCTACCGTAAAGCTTACTATGGAGGCGCTGATGTCATTGGAACCATTTTCTTTTTCCGGTTTCAGCAAAATAACATTGTTTTGTATTTACGTTTAAATGGCAGTAATTTTAATTTTCCTTACATTTTTTTAGCAAATTTTTTAGCCTTTGAAAATGAGCAGCATGAAAAAGAACAAACTTGAAACTCTTTGTTCCGTATTTTGATTTTTTTTAACCTCCACGAATTTTTAAATTACCGTTCAATTCACCGCTGTCCTACGAGTCCATCTACATGGCTACAATTGGAGGCTACTTTGCAACCAAAAAATTCGTAAGCGAGAGCTAAATCTATGTTATTTAATAAGGATTTCATTACAGGTTTGTGTTAAAATGATATTAGTCAAATTTTGCTGAGCTTTTTCGAAATAACCCCACGTATTTTGTTGCAAACATTACTCGATTATTTTTTATGGTAACCTTGACAACAATTTTGGCGACAGTTTTACAACAATATCAAGTAGTTTTCGACTAATTTTATTTATATTATTTACATAATTACTTATATTTATTTTATTAGACCTATGTCAATTCAAAAAAATAACCTGTTTCTGTTATTATACATGGATATTTGTTGTATGAACAGGTTTTTTTGTGTTGCGTAGTAGGTGTAATTACGTAACATATAGAAATCAAAAAAATTATCTACATACACTAGTTTTGTTAGACTTATTTTTTAAGTGTACAGTGAATCAATTGTGCTAAGAAAATGAATGCAGTATGTTATGTTATGATTTATAATGTATCGTTTTATGATTAAGATGATTTACTAATTGAATTGATAAGTTTAAATAAACCTTTGTGTAACCTATTTATTTTGCTCTTGTACATAGTCAAATATTATTAATATAGATTTCCTGAACTATAATCATTGTCAATAACTATAAGAATATTCAACTTTTATAAATATCGTAAAGTAATCTAAGTAATTGTAATAATTTGCATATTAATTTAATTCATGCATTTTTGTTAAACTGAAGAATATCAATTGATATGTTTTCAATTTATTCTAACGTTAAATCGCATTATGAATATTTTGACTAATTAATATTTATTTATAAATTTTACTTAAAAAAAATTTTTGTTTGCAGAAATATTTTCCATATATTAAAGATATTAGGAGTGACATCCAATATAGTTCGAAGCTGGATTCCAAAGACCAGTGTTGTTTTGGACAAAAAATTAAAATCGGGTTCTTGATGTTACTTGTAAATGTGTGTGTGTATTTTTCATGTTAATCATCCAATTTATTTCTGTGTTATATTTTTTTTCTGACTTATGTTAAAGACTTTTCATATAAATATGTTGTACTGAAAATCTTTTCCAATTTTTCTGAAGTTGAAGATATTATACATAAATTTTTATCCCAATCTCAAGATTATCTATTTCATACCTGCACTTTAACTCAGAATCTGTTCATAGATCAATCCCTTCTTGTTCTATTTTTAATGTATCATGATTTTTATTAAAATGGAATTTTAATTTAGTCATTTTAATAGGATAGCTCCTTTAATATTATGGTAAATTTATATCCTTTTTAATTTTAAATTCTGGAAAAACAAAAAAAAATTATTGTTCTAAATAATAACTTTACTTAGCATTATATAAAATATAAGATAATATGCAAGATTTCTTGCTTCATATTTTGATCTTAATTAACTCAAAAAATTAAATATTTAATATTTTGAATTAATATGAATGTGTGACAAATCTATGCGGATTTTTATCACTAATATTCTTCGGCGTCTTTGGGGATTGTAAATTCGCGTATATTTCCAACCAGCTCTAAAAGGAGGAAATGGGATATGCAAATGAATCAAAGTATATAAGGAGAGTGTTGTAGGTTAGCGGAGAAGGCTATTGAGCAAAGAGATACATAGAGGGAGCGCTAAGAAGATTCAAATTGATTGTGTGATTAATTTCTAGCTGAGATCAAGCAGAGATCTACATTCGGAAAGTTGAACCGACTGGGAAGGAGTGAAGTAGTCAAAGTCAGGTGATGTTTAAACTTCAATTATAGGATAGTAAGGGTAAATAAATAATATATTTAGTGAAAAGTTAATGATTGCTAGTAATTCAAATTGCGTATACCTCTCGGTCCTCTTATACCGGTAAACCCGTTCGACATTGAGATTAATAGTTGATTAGTATCATAATTCGTGATTTAATTTAATAGTAAAGTTCAATCCCATTAACGCAGTGCTTCTCAAACTTTCAATACTGGCGCCCCCTTATCAATCACAATTTTTATCGCGCCCCCTTATACATTAATAATGTACTGAATGCAATAATAATGCACTTTTTTTTACGCTAAAGCAATAATCTTAATTATATACCGTACAAATTCATGACATAAGTATTAAATTTTGTATATGTTGCTTTTAAGCAAAAAAAATTTTAAGTAATAGGATAACTATTATGTTATTTTTCCTTTCTCTAATTTTTAAATTGGAATATATTGCAAAATGCGGTGGCTGCTTAGAAGACAAAATATAGATATCAGCTTTTTTTAGAAAGAACTCAGTGGGTCAATTTCTAATCATAAGCATTCCTTTGAAATTTGCTCTGTAAGACAAGCCCATGGAAGTCGCTAATACTTATTAAACTTGTTCTTAATTTAGCATTAATTAATTAGTTATAAAATACTCTGTACAGCACTGATACATTAAAATTATACCGGCTGAAGTACCCGCTATTTGCACGATTTCATTTATAAGAAAATAAAACATTATTGATATAATCGCTGAATTTTACGGAGAGTAAAGCCAAGGGCGCAACAATGTTTACAAAAATGTAAAATGAATTTTTAAAATCATTGCTCAAATTATAATTAGATTTAAGCGAACTGTAATTTTAAGCCTCATTTAGAATTGATGTTGAATAATGAACAATAATATAAAATTCCGATGAGAAATAATTGTATTATTTTTAATATTTAAAGTGAAGACTTCAACATGTTTTAAACCTGGAGCAGGCACGTACTCGATACTAATGGTCGAGTGGGGTTATTAAGCCACCCCAATCTTTTTTTTTATAATTATTTTTATAGTACACAATAAAAATCGTAATTTCAGTGAATAATTTAATTAAGAGAAAATATACTCACCTACTTTCAAGAACACAGAAAATATTTCGGAAAAAAGTTATCACACCGGGGGAACTCAGTCAAAACAAGTACCTTAAGATTGTAAAAAAACGTTTGTCACTCCCAAAAAAGAGGGAGATATGTGACAAATATATTTTAGTTCACACGTTAAGACTGTCAAACAGGAGGATAGTGTGTCAGAGCCATTGGTAACAATTAAACAGTTTTGCCAGAATTACCGATTTCGTGCACTCTGTGCTCGGCGTGGCAGCTCCGGAATAAAAGTGTATGTATTACAATATGGATGTTCAAAAAAAATTATGTAGAACGTTTTTTTCATTATGCTTTTTTATATGTTTGGGAATAACTCATAGAAATAAATCTTGGCCAAGTAATCCTTCAAAGAGCTCTGTGTGCTTTTCCAAAAATCATAAAAATATTTTACAAGGAAAAAATCCCAGCAGAAATAGTTTATTTTGCAACCTCCTAAATGAAAAACAAATACATAAGAGCAGGGACGTAACTAACCGTACAAGTAAGTTCGAAGGTCAAACCGCAGCAGCTGCATTCTGCTGCCTACATCTGATGACAAATATATAACAGTGATGAATTTTTTACCTTCCTAAATTTTTTTTCGATTATGGGTCTGGGTTTTGTTTTTTCTCATTTTGGTTTGAAAAGAAGTAGCTTTAATTTTTTATGACGTAATATCGCAGATATATAAATTATATCAGTGTAAATGTGTATTTTTTTATTTTGTCAGAAAGTATATTTTGTTTTACTTCATTCCAGTAAATAAATTTTTTTTAATCTTTTATTTTCGTTATGCTCGCGCCCCCCTTGTATGTTTATCGCGCCCCCCCAGGGGGGCGCGCCCCACAGTTTGAGAAACACTGCATTAACGTATACATAGTGATTCATCTTTGTATTTAGAAGGTTGATAATTGATTCAAGTAAAAAAATATAATTTGTTATTGTAAAAATGTCGTCTGGTAATTCTTCGCCTGTATTCAATCTTGGTGTCCAAGGTGAAACCCAGGGGGGTTCCCACAAATGTATGTATTTAAATTGTCAGTAATTAATTCTATAATTGCCGCATTATATTTCAAGTAAAAATTCTTCAAATAATTCTTTAGTAGTATAGATAAAAGAAAATAAGCACTGCGTAATTCAAATAATTACAAATGAACAGTATCTATGTCAAACAATTGGAAATTGAAAAATACGTACCTTAAATAGTAACACAGTTAGTGTTATTAGTTAACAATTCTACGAAATACACTGGTGTGCAAAAATTAAGGACGAAGTCGAAAAATTAGCATATCAGCTGAACGAAGAGGCAGAGCGGACAGAAAGACCAATCAGGAGATTAAGTAAGGTGATGTACGGTAGCACATGCGCAGATATGCAGGAAGACGTAATGGGGGAGTGTCTGAGTAGTATAAAGCATGTTGTCTGTGTAAGATCAGTATTTCTGGCAAAGAGATTGCACGCCGTATAGCAGTTAAAATCACACCGAGTTGCTGCCTCAGAGAGAAATGGCGAATAATCAATCTGTTAGACGACATCTGGATGCTTTTACCCGCGGTCGAATCATTGGGACGTTGGAGGAAGGCCTCAGTGTGACAAGTGTGGCTGCAGAGTTCGGAATTGCTCACAGCATCGTTTCACGACATTGGGGACAATTTCAAACTACAGGAACAGCTATCCGGGGGTTCAGTAGTGGTCGTCCACGAGGAACCACAACCACAGATGACCAGTACATTGTCTTACATGCCAGAAGAAACAGGCGTCAGACAGCGGGAGAAATCGCTAGACACACGACACAGGCGACTGGACGACCGATATCGCGTTTTACCGTGGCCAGAAGACTGCACGGTGGTGGTCTGTTTGCACGACGCCCTGTACGGTGTGTATCTTTAACGCCTGCCCATCGGAGAAGGGGTTCTCTGTGGTGCCGGGAACACCGGAATTGGAGACACAATGAATGGGGACGAGTACTCTTTACAGATGAGAGCAGATTCAGTTGGAGTATAGATTCTCATCGCATACTCATCTGGAGAGAGCGGGGAAGCCGCAATCATCCCTCGAACATCATTGAAAGGGACAGATTATGGAAGTCGCGGTGTTCTCTCGTTTGGGGAGGCATCATGCTTGGTAGTCATACAGACCTTCACATCTTCGACGCAAGTTCAGTCAACGGGACCCGTTATTGTAACGAGATTTTTCTTCCATATGTGCGTCTTTTTAGAGGCGCTATGGGTCTGCAGTTCCTTTTCATGGACGACAATGCACCATATCATCGCACAGTAGCTGCCAAACAGCTCTTAGAGAGTGAGGATATTGAACGTATGGATTGGATGGCACGATCTCCGGATCTCAATCCCATCGAGCATGTATGGGATTTTCTAGGCAGACGCTTGGTAGCTTGTACCTTACCACCAGTAACGATTCGGGAGCTTCGATTGGCGCTGCAAGACGAATGGGCAGCAATGCCTCAACAACTCATTGACACCCTCATTTTCAGCATGGGCAGACGCTGTGAAACCTGCCTAGCAGTCAGGGGAGATCATATCCCCTACTAAAGACCGGATGTGTCTTGCTGGACACCCATTACAGGGATATTTCGGCCTTCAGTCGCATTGCACTCCATGCTACTTTTTCAATCAAGCTTCTTTTTATCCCTCTGATTTCTCTTTTTTAGTAAGTGTTGCTTACATTACACATGTCCTTACGTATTGGGATCTTACGGTATTAAATGTATTCATTTGGAAAGCTTTTGTACAAAATTATACTGAAAAAACCGTCTCGTCCTTAATTTTTGCACACCAGTGTATTCTACAATTCAAATAGTTCTAAATAAGAATTGTGTAATTCCAACAAGCTTAAATATTAAATGAAGACTAGTTTAAATAATGGCAAATAAGCTTTTTTTTTAAATTTCCAATGGTCAAGGTTATAGTAGACCATTCACCATAAATGGGAGGGTCCAATACTAAGTGGATGTATTGACTCAACAAAACAAGCTTTTTGCAGCTCAAATAAAAAAAATTTACAAATGTCATTTTACTGTTTAAAACGGTTGTTAACATTATATATCCTTAGTTTATTGAATTTATCTTTGTTTACATTATTTTATCCAAGATAACCAAATAAATTTTTGTTGAAGTTTTTTTTAAATTTTAAATCTAGAAATATATTTATATATACATACAATAACACAATTAAATCTCGATCTTTTATAAAATACTTGTCATTGAATATATAAATATTTGTACTATTGAAATATTTGTACAGTTCAAAGGATTGTGAAGCAAGCATTTCAAAATTAATGACTTTAATTATATGTGTTCTACTGAAACTCTTTAAAAGTATAAGAGAGTAGGTTATTTGACACTACTCAGTCTGTTGTGCTTCCCACAATCACTTCAAAAGTTTTCATTTACTCAGCTTTCTTTGCAGCCTCTGTTGGACTAATTCAACATGATAAATTATATAAACATTGTATAGATAACAATATACAGGAATAAATTTTAATTTTTTAGAGCCTTCGCTAAAATTTTTAAAGATTTATAACAACATATTTTTGAAAAAATTGATAAAAGAATTGACTTTTATGAATTCCAATAATTTTCAGCATATTCTAAAACTTGCGAATAAATATATTTGTCAGCAGAAGTCACAAATGATGCAACATGAGAACAAACTTCTTGTAATCTAAAACAGGGGTGTCCAACCCAAATGACCTTGCGGACCACTTCGGAAAAACATTAGTCTCGCGGGCCGCAAATAAAAAAATGTATCTTTATATCAAATTTGGAAGCAAAAAAAAACCATTTATTGGAGTGAAAATTTAGAACACAATGAGTTATTATTATTGTTTAATTATTTTTCATTTATACAGACATAGATAATATAATAATGTTTATATAA
Source organism: Trichonephila clavipes (assembly GCA_019973935.1). Classification (NCBI taxonomy): domain Eukaryota; kingdom Metazoa; phylum Arthropoda; class Arachnida; order Araneae; family Nephilidae; genus Trichonephila; species Trichonephila clavipes. The sequence goes on along the minus strand of BMAU01002405.1, from coordinate 25,015 downwards.
TACAATAATGAAATGATCAAGTAATGTTTAAAATATTACACTGTTGCCATTTTCTTGAAAATTGCGGTGTTCCTTTTGAATTGATCTTTCATTACTCATTGTTGAAATTTGATTCTGCTGTCATTAGCAAACGATTAAGAATACATTGCACTTTACCTTAACTACCTTGAATTTTTTTTTAAACCTTATAAAACATCTCTCACTGCTTCTTGATTTTTGGCCACTTCAAACAGAAAAGGAGAAGAAGAAATGAAAGTCGCACACACAATGAATTATGTACTATCCATAGTAAAGGATATGCATGGTGCAATTCTGAATTTTTTAAAAAAGTAATTAATTATAGTAAAATGAAATGTAACTGTTTAATATAATATAAATCTGTTTTAATCTAAAGGGCATTTATATTATCAAAAAGGATTTATTTTAAACCAGAACAGGTAACAGGCAAATACATTGTAGATTTACATATATGTATTAACTTCCCTCAAATAAATTTCAAAATGAAAAAACTTTATAAACCTGATACTTAATTTTTTAAAAAAAACAAGTAGGGAGGCTGCATCTTATGTACTGGCTTACTCACCTGACTTTTACTACTTCTCTCCTTTCCACAGTCGGCTTAAACTTTCTAAATGTAGATCGCTGCCTGATAATCAGCCAGAAACTAATCACACAATCAACTTGGATCTTCTTAGAACTCTCGGTCAATATATCTCTTGGCTCAATAGCCTTCTCTTTGCCATCTTACAACACTCTCCTTAAATACTTTTATTCATTTGCATATCCCGTTTTCTCCTTTAAGAGCTGGTTGAAAATATACGTGAATTTACAATCCCCAAAGACACCCATGAGTAGTAGTGATAAAGTGCCATACAGATTCATCACAAATTGTTAAACATTCCATTAGTCACCAAAAAAGGCGACAAGCAAGCGATTATATCCATCTTGCTCTAAATGAGCTAAAAATTTAATGAGGTATTTTAGAAAAGATACTGAAATAAATAATATAAAATCCTAAATCTGAAATCTACAGATCATCTTCTATCCATATAGTTAAAAAAAAAAGTTTCAAAAACTTGCATCAGAACTTTGAAAAACTCAGTCGAATTTCGATGTTTTCCCGTAGATTAACATTACACCGGAAGTTCCAGTGGGTTCCACTCAATGTTGTTTTTTACAAAGTAGAACTTATCCATAAATAGTAATCAAAACATGGAACTTCTAGTTAAATTCAATTAAGAGGTTCAAATGACAGCAACGCCTTACAAATTTTCAAAAACTCAAATATAAAAATAAGAATATACGAGAATGTAAAAATGTTCAATTAATCCTTACAGTTTACAAGTTCAATCTTTCTGGCAATTTAATTCTTCTAGATCTACTAAATTTCCCCTCGTTGCCAGAAGTACGATCCAAAGTTTTGGAGATGTCATTTGGCTTTCCCAAATCGTCGAGTATCATCGGAACGTTCTAGTTATCAAAGGACACAAGGCCGAATCCACGTATGGGCTAAATGAGCTGCAGCCTAGGGCCCCCGAGTTCTAGGGGCCCCATTTCAAGTCGAAAATAATAAATATAAAAAGATTCTTACTTTCAAAATAGTAATAAAATACACTAAACCAGTAAAAAGACAAATTAAAAAATAAAATACCCAAAATACTATACGAAATTAATTTTCATTTTCGAGTGCAAGAGCAATTTACTTTTGTCCTTTCGCTCTACCACCGAATATTCGGAAATTAATAACTATTAAACACAGGAACTATCATAGAGCTGCGCTGACGAACACATCGAGCATTTATACAAACGTAGTGGCACTATTTCTGTAGCCATTTATTTTTGTGCAATAATAATTCTAAGTTACAATAATATACTGATTTGGTGCTGTGTCTTGTGCATACTACCTGCAATTAAAACATAGGTACATGTTTATTCAAGTAAAAATTAAGTACCAAGTTACATTTCTAAATTATTTAAGTGGGAAGATATTGAAGCTATGATTAAGTATTTTCTGTATTTTCAGTTTTTCAAAGATTGAAACCATCAGGATTTTTCATAAGTATGTATTTCATCTCAAAATTTGGGTTGAGTAAGTTAAGTATTTTTATAGGATGGAAAAAATAGCAATCATTTATGTGGATTGTAGAGATTTCCTGCGAATATTATGGATAAAAATAAAGTGGTCTTGATTTTCGTAATGAATCGGCGTTTTTATGTACAGGTAGCAACAACAAATATTGGATGTCAGCGGAAAACCAATATTTGGTTTAAAGTGGGGCAATTAATTCTTAAGTATATTTTTATAAAAACCTCTTTGAATAGACGGACCAATAAATAATAATAATCAGCTTTTTTAGGTTTTAGCGAGTAAAAACAAAGATATTTTTTAAATTTTTTTTTTTTTTAAAGAAACTAGGTACTTTTCTTTAATTATCTCAGAAATATACTATATTTTTTTTGTAAAAATATTACTTTATTTACTTTATCCATATTAGTGTCATCCAACCATTTCATGTTAATTCTCAATTAGTCCAACTTCTTATTCTAAGTAAGACCTAATAGCTAAGTGTCTTTTTTTGAATTATTTTCACAGTCACCAGACCATTACCATTCTCTTAGATCAAAACCGCCTTTTGCAATCAAAGTTTTAGAATTGGCAAATAATTCATTTAATTAATCTATAAAGTCGACACTTGTAACAACATTGTCAACGTAGAAACTTTTCAAAAGTCATTCCTTGAAGGATTTTTCTAACTCACATTTTTGAATATGGTACTCTGTAACTGAAGCCAAAAAATGGGTTGCATTTCACTCGATAAAGAACTCTTGTTTGTTGAAAAACTCTTAGTTTCTTTTCATCGATATTTTCGCACCATAAGAACCGTAAGAAATCTCTGTCCTACTTACGAATATTTATTTGCAGGAAAGTCTTTCTAATGTCAGCTATAACGCCAATTTCTCTCTCTCTCTGATTTGAAGAAGAATATATAGTATAAGCTCAATATAAGATTAGGACCACATGCGAAGCAATGATTTAAAGATGGACAATTTGCTGATCTAGCTGAAGCATCAACCACTGGACGAATGGGAGTAGGGCTGCTGCTACTCAATTGTATCACTGCACACAGTGAGGTAAATAATTACCATAACAGCTTACTTCATTCTTTGGAGCTTCTTGTATTGCCTTCATCTAACCAGCTTTGAATAACATTTTTCCTATTTTTCATATATATTCATAGTTAAATATTTTGCACTTGTGTAATTGAGCCTTTTCTTCACCAAATTTAAATTATCGTGCAAAAAAAGACATTTTTTCAGACCACGGCAAGCGAACTTCATATCGACCCTCTTTATTAATTGTCGCTTTTTCCAAAAAAAATGCTAATTGGTCAAAAGATAAATTTCGTACTTGGATTTTTCCTCAACTGGATCGCTTATTCCGATTAAATCCAAAACCCAAAGATTTGAGATTTCAGCTTCGTTTACAAATAGTGATAACAATGTCATCACCAAATTTTCTTCCGAAGGTCCTTCCTTTGACACCTTACCCATTGCGGTCCATCCTAAGCAGGTTTATACAGCTACAAGACCTGACACAATAAGACTTCTTTTCTACCAGTCAACATTTTCCCCATGACGTCAGCTCCAATGAGAATATCGATGACTTCTCAACCGCCGCCAATGCCAGTAAGACTAATCTCATTTTCTTCTAACACTTTTATCCAGGGACCTTTGAAAACCAGTTTAATATTTTCACAAATTGCAGACTGATCCAGACCTTCAAAATTACAGCTAAAATTTCCATACAAATTTCTCAATTTCACTTTGTAACAATTGTTCTCGAACTTATTTGGGATAACTCCCACCAAAAAGAGAATGCATCATTTTTTTACAGCGAAGAGATGTATAATTGATATCTTGAGCTACACTTTTCTAAATTCAGACTTGAGAGGTACAGAATCAAAAAGTAACCTCACAATTTTCTTTTTAGTGTTAGATATCAATTTAGATTTCAGAGTTTGAAGAAATATCTTTGGGCTATGTTTATTAGAATGGGTCATATTAACTTCATATTCTGCGGGTTTCTCTTTTTTTTCTACAGACATTTTTTGCGAATCAAGCACATCTCACATCAAAGGAAAATGTTTTTTAGAACATATCAGACACTTTAAAACTGCTCTGCATTTCTTTACTGCATGAAATGGAGATAAACACGAAAAACAACATTTTTTTTTCTTTGACTATTTTTTGTCTTTCTAATAGCGTCATTTTCTGAGCTGTAAAGCAATCTAAACTTGAATGTTTACCTTCACAAAAAATTCAAGGTTCCTTCACATCACTGTTTCAAGTACTGGTTAATAAACCCATAGCTGTAGGTACTTTATTTCTCAAATTTTCCGAGCTAAATAGCTTCTTTTTTAAGGATTTATACTCTTGGTTCTTTCCTAATCCAAATCAGGCTACCGCCAAAGATATCCTCTCTTCTCACTTCAACTTCCTTTTTCAAAAATTGCATTAAATTATTAAAACATTTCTTTTGCGTCAGTGTTAGTATTGACAATTTTGCTTCGATTGCAAGCCTTTAAAAAATCAGCTGGGAAACAAGGTTCAACCATAGGGTACAATATAGACGTACATTTATCTGTGGTTACATCTAATGTTTCCAATGCACGTAAATGAGACTCAAGCGTATCATACAAAGAAGTTAAAGAGAACTTTTCCTTAGTTTGTACAGAAATGATTCATTTTAGCACACACACAGTTCTCTAACCTATACTTCAACTAAACTATCTTCTCTACCAAAGCGCGATTGTAATCTCTCAATAGCTTTTTGACAGTTGGTGCCAGTTGACGAAAAGCATTCAACTATTTCCCTTGCACGAGAACTAGAAACTGTTACCTGAACTAAATAGTGTAATCTGTCTCTTGGGGCAATATCATCATATTTATGAATTTGTTCAAATTGACTCCAAAATGGAGAAGCCAGTCTTTAATATTATCATCAAATTGTCTAAATTCCAATCTAAACAACATAAACTTTCTTTTAGAGTTATTTAAATCAGTAATAGAATTAGAAGAAAATTACTCACATCTATTTTAAAATTGTATTTTCCCCAACACTATTTCTTATCCGGCTTCAAGTTTCTTTACTTCAAATTCTTGTTCTTTTTCACTTTTTTTTTTCCTTTTCAGCTTCTTGCAATTTTCGTCCTGACACAACATTTCTTAAAAAATCTTGAATGAATTCCTGATCTTTCATGTATTCATTACAAATAAAAATATGATCTTCCAATCCTGCAATTGTAATTATATATATATATATATATATATATATATATATATATATATATATATATATATATATATATAATATAAATATATATAAAATATAAATTCCAAAACCACCACACAACAATAGGATTTCAAAGTCAGCATGTTAGTGGTCTTGCTGTGAAGATTATATCATAACACTCATATCACAGTTAACATTTTTTCCACACATCCTGAACATCTTACACATTGTTGACAACCAACCAAATTAGAGCCTATGAAATTTACATTTTTGACAATCAACCAATTCAAATTCTATCATATTTGATTGTCGTCTTTTTTGATACCTGTCTTTGCTGGCTGGTTTAAAAGTTAGCTCAAAAGAAGTGTTTATGTATATTCGAATTTTTTAACTTGGTGAATAATTGATTTTCATTGATGTCAAGACGCTTGATTCTCTTCGTAAAAGCTCTGTGAGTAAAGAAATTTTGTTAAATTATTTTTTGAAAGATACTTTTCTTATGTAAATGTTTTGGAATTTTTCTACTTTTCTTACGTAATTATTTTGCGATTTTTCTGCATTAAGAGTTTGGGTGAGTTTGTTACATAATAGTAGTGAGTGGTTTTATCATTCTCTCTGAGTTATCCATACTCTGAAGTTTTGTTTATTTTATTTTATTTGGTTTAGTTGGTTTTTTTAGTTTAACCCCACTTATTCGTCCCTAGGTCCGAAATTGCTTTCTGACTCGCTAGATTCTTCTTTTTTGTAGTTTCTTTTTATTTCTCTATAATTTTGTTCTTTATGTTCAGCTTTTATATTTTTATTACGCTATTTCTTGTTATGTTCATTATCTATTATTTCTTGTTTTGATATATAATACATATTTCTATTATATATATATATATATTCGACGATATTTCTTCTCCAATTTCAGTAGCAACATATTCAAAGTTCTTTTTTAATTTATTTTACTGTTTGAAACGTCTTAATTTATCTCAAAATGTCCCTGTTCCGGGGTCAAAAAATGCTAAAAATTCCAAAAGAAAATCGAAACTTATTTTCTGATATTTCAAAAATATTATAAGGACAACAACTCACGTTTTCCACACTACTAAATCGAAGTATTTTTAATTAAAACTCGAGCAACGGTGGTTAGCAATTTGAAATAAAAGAAATAAACGATTTCGAAGATCGCCGATCAAAAATGAGCTTTATTCTCTCATTTACTCTTAACATAATAAACCAACGAACAAAACACCGGTACAAAAAATTTTTAAGTCAATTCCTACTTAGATCAACAAAGAAAAAATTTATTTTAGCTACTTTGTATTAGATAGTTACTATTAATATAAATATGTATATACATATTACAACATTTTAAGTGGTAACTAATTTTTATTAAATATCATTAAAGCCTCGTATTGTCATCGAAAACAATCGTATATATAAAATTTCAGTTCAACTGAATGCTTTGAAATGTGAGAAAAAAACCTTTTCAAGTTCTGACAGTGGGCACCAAAAGTGTCGCGAAATCGCCAAAAATGATGCCAACGTGGCTGTATTTGTAATTATTTAAATAATTAGTTTCAATCAATTAATTTTTATTAGTTATATTTAAATTATTGTATTGTCATCGAAAATAATCATGTATATAAAATTTCAACTCAATTGAGCTCTTTAAAATATATTTATTAACGATTGAAAATTCCACCAAGATAAATAATCAAATATATGTAGAGTGAGTGTGAGCTAATAGTAGGAATTTAAAAATGATATACAATAATTAAGATGTACATTAAAAATTTAATGTATAAAAATTAAAAATTTATATATAAAAAAATTAATGTCTGTCTGTCTGTACTCGATAGATTCAAAAACCATTTATCCAATCGTCCTGAAAATTTGGAAAATTATTAGGTATATTCCCGGGAAGGTTTTTGCAATTTTTTTTCAAATCAGAGTTGAGGTTCTAGGTGCTCCCGAACAAATATCCCAAAAATATCAAAATAAAATTTACTAAGCACTACTAACAAGGAGAGGGCACGACTAAGAAAATTCATTTGGGGTCGAGACTTGTTGTAATAGTATTACTCTTTAGGGTGTTCAACCCTCAATGTAATTCCTCCGAATGGCCAATCAATTCGGAGAAAAAAAGCCTTCAAAATTCATGCTTAGCTTCTATACATTTAAATTTCAATTTCCTCCAACGATTTCGTGGCGTGGTTGATATATTGTCCACATACTGTGCGCGAGGTCTGGGTTCGATTCAACGGTATTTTTTTTAATTTCATTTAATTATTTTTAATATTAAATAAACTTATTTATCAAAGGTTTATTATAGTATATTAAATGATATTTTATGTAATTATTTAACCTATACCAGAAATGAAAGGATTTAGAATGACAAATTCTGAATATATTACCCCTCAGTCTCTAATTTGTTGTACTAAAAAACATGAAATAATAAAATTTTATGAAATTAAATATGTTAATATGTGCATATATTAACATTATAAATAAAATAGAACATAATGTATGTCGCACAAAGTTTATTAATTTAATCTAAAGAAATTTTCCAACCGACTTAGACTATTAAAAGTCATACACTTTATAGCCTGAATAATTGTCATCATTTCTGTTATACCCCAGGATAGAACAGTCAGGACATTAATTGTTTTGTTCTACAGAATTTAAAATTGTTTTATTTAGGAACCTTTTCAATAAAATTAACTTAAGAGTTTTTCGTATTGTACCTTCCAGAAACAACTCTCCAATACCATGTTAACTACTTAAAAGACATAAAAACTATTTTTCATACTCATTTTGAAGTGATAACTTTTATTGGCCCGATTTGCTTGAGAGTGAACTTGAATGAACGTTACACTAGGTAATCTAACGATCATTCGGTTTTTTTCATCTGTATTCGGAAAACTTGCTCCGACCAGATTGGTCCACCCCTTTAAAGAAATGATGTGACTAAAAGAGAGGGACGTTCTCCCCGGGTTTTCATTCCCTTTTCTCCCCTTTATTCTTGTGTCATTATTGAATTTCTTTCTTTTTAGTTTTGAGGGCACGATATAATAAATTGATGCATTTATGCCAACATCCCTAATTATGTATAAATTTAAGATATTTTGTTTTATATGAGAAATTAGTGTTCACAAATGGGAAATTAGTGTTTTGTTTATTCTGTCAAATCTTAATTAACTTAAAAATGTTATTAATTACTTAACCTAAAGTTGCACACATTTTATACTAATGCATCGTTATTGTTGTGTGCCCAAATGGTCATCTAATAAACTTGGCAACCATACGTTTCGGATTTTTGTTTCCCAAAAGATGAACAATTGATGCAACTTTGAAAAGGGACAATACCAGTGGCGTAACGTACACCCCCGCAACCCCCGCATCGCGGGGGGGACCCACAGCCTGACTATCGCCAAGTACCTACCCTTTGTAAAATCCAACTTAGGGGCCCAAAACCTGACTTTGCAGGGGGGGCCTAAATGTTCTCCGTTACGCCACTGGACAATACATAGGGAATTTAAAAATAAATCAGATGATATTTTAATAGATGTCTATCAAATTTAGAGTACATAGCGGGTTATTGCGTTCATAATATAAAATTCGAATGCTAGAATTACAAATATAGATTTGTTGTACATAAAAAGAATCAACTTCGATTCAGAAAATGTCGAAGGGGCAAAATATTTGAGACTTTTGAATAGAGGATGTTTAAAAATGTTCACAGGTATTGTTATGAAAATCATTTCAACGTAATCTTTCATTTTTAATTTGTATATCGAAAACATTCGAGTTATATAAAATATCTTAAAGTTCATTGCCAATTATCTTGCTGTACAAGCATAAAAGAAGCATAACTGGAATTACATGAAATGTGGAATGTCTTGCATTGGTTTAATTAATCTTCTGTAAACTATAACACACCTGCATTTTTATTTTTATTTTTTAAAATATTCATTTCGCTGGGCAATATATGCTAAAATAATTATAATTTTAAAGGCGATGGATAATCGAAAAATGAATGAACAAGTTCGAGATAAAGACTTTTTTGAAAAAATTGGCAATTTTTTTTTTTGGGGGGACACTTGTTGCCAAGGGAAGTATGGATTTGCAAAATGTTATCTCCCTGCTACTCCCAAAAAACATGAAACGTAGTAGCTTGTCCCCTCTACCCCCAACAAAATTCCATGAATGTGAAGTTCCTTGCTTCCACTAAATGGTTCTCTTCCCCTCCTCTTTTAAGGAAAAGAATGGTGGGATTCTTACTACTGAATCATTTGGGTTTAATGAATCATGTATCAGAGATATGTAGAGCAGAAAATAGACAAAATTTTTTCTAATGGTTACTATTTATAAATATCACCCAATTAAAGCGTAAAGAAAATTATTGAATTCATTCACAAAAATTTAGTTGCATACACTGTGTGTGAAGCCGAATCAACTCTTCTGAACAAATTGCCTATTATTTTAAGTGGGGATTTTAATGTAGAGTTTTGAAATCACAAATCAAAGACTTTAGTAGTTCTTTTAAAATCAAAATTCAATTTAATTACGTCAAATGATACAAATGAAAGCACGACAAAGTACGGAACAACGCTTGACGGAGTTTTTTTTAGATATTTAAATAATTTTGAATCTTAAGTATATTCATAACATATTTCAGCGCAACCATAAACCTCTTGTTTCATTTTTAAAATACAATTAATTTACATATATGTATACTTAGCAAAAAATATTACTTTTTATGAGTACAGGCATATGATTAAATAATTTTATATGACAATACTAATATAATATCACCTTGTTTTTTATTCACCTAACTAATCACTGAAATAACATTACAAAATTTGAAGTTATCACTTCTATCGTGTGGTCATAAGCACACATACTATTTTTTTCAATTCATAAAGAAAGTTACTTTTTAATATGCACTAACAATATTTTAGAGATGAATTTGTTTGAAATAGGCTAACCAATAATAGCTGCATTTCGGAAGAATCCTGAAGACGTTTTTAAATTTTTTGGAATTGTGGTCAATCACATAATTCTTAAGTATCTAACTTAATTGAATGTTTCTTTTTATTAATAAATATTTTAAGCATTTACGGAAAAGCAAATAATTTAATTTGAAAGAAAATTATTTCATTTTAATTACTATATACTATGTATAATAATTTAGTAAACGCAAATGAATTTGCTTAACATTTTTTATCGTATGCACAAAATTCCTTTTTTCCCTCTACCACTAGATTACAAAATAATTCAAACAATTTTCTTTTTTACACTATTGTTAAAAATCCTTAAAATCCATTTTTCTCTTCCGTTTAATAATTGTACAGCTTTTTCGTCAACGTAATGAAGCCATTTGAACTACTTTCAGAAAATTTAATTTATCTTGAGGTTCTGAAAACACCAGAAAAATAAAAGTTTTTGTAATAATATTAAAAAAAAACTTTTCACAAAATTAATTAGATATTTTGAAATTAAATGTAACATTCTCTATACCTAATAGCATTAAAACATTATCGCCTCCAAAAGTGTAGAGCACTGTTTTTCCCTTTCCAATAAATTCTGAAACATCAAAAATATCTTTTGTGAAACAATTTTTCCTTTCAATTTCTGTATATAAATCTTATGTATTTGGCTCAGTACACCTACTAAATAAATTGAAAAATTAACTATCAAAGCTTTCAAACACAAAAACTGCAAAAATGCCCGATTAAAAATGTATTCAATTGATGCGAGGTTAATGATAGCTTATTTAATTTTTATGACTTTAACCAAAAATTCTAATTTCTTAAAAACCCAGTTTCTTAATTTAACATCGCATCATGACTTAAGGTAAAATTAGTTAAGTTCTATTGACAAATAAACATTACACTAAATTAACAGTCCGATCGTATAGTGGTAACAATTAATTTTATTGAATAACATATTTAAGTAACTATAAATTTACTTCACAACAAGATTAAAATTTAACTTAGCTTGAGGGAGAGATGAAGTGGGGCGGGAGGATGGACATGGTTGACGCCTGGAGTCCCGCGGAGGATTCGGATCTCAAGGTCTGGGATCTGCTCAGTCTGTGTCTCTCTCTCTAAATCGGGATGCATCCCGTTTTTATTCTACGACTCTTTACATCAAAATTCTAGAGCGGACTATTTGCCTTGTCCACTTAATTACCTCTGATTGGTCCAGAACCAGCGCATAGTTACCGCACAAGGTTCATTGCCTTTTGGAAGCGTGAAAAATCTGATGACGCACCCCGCAATTTATGAGTCCAATGATCCCCCCAGGCGTGGGAATGTTTTGGCACTCCCTTGTCGAAGGAATTCCACCGTCCAGTGAGGGGAAATTGAAACGAATTCCAAAAAACTGACTTTGAAATTCTGAGGTCTGCTGAATAAATCGTTCTGGCCTCCCATCACAATTTCATATTATATTGTCAGTAGAATAGCTAAGTCAAACTTCAAATGAAAAATATTATACATTTGAAATAGCAGATAGTCAAAGTACTTCACAGTACAAATAAGAAAAAAATATAATTATGCTTTTACTAAGATATTTCATCAATAATAGTCAAAACATAATTGAATGATTTTTCTTAATAACAAAAAAGTTGTTTAAAAAGTTGCAATTTAACGTCTGAAATTAAAACACACAAACATATAAAATAATCATAGAAGATTAAATCCCTGTTTTAAATATACTTATAAAGGAAAATAAAAGATTATGACAAATTGACAAACAATTACAAGGGAATTGTGCAAACTTCAAATGTCTACAAATGATTTTATGTCATCTCTTAAAAAGTATAGAGCACGTATCATTCGATGTATAAGAATTCATAAAATACTTTAAAAATATCGTTATTCAATATACAGAACCAAACTTAACTCTTTTAACTACCCAAGAAACTAATATAATTACAATAATCAAGATCTGTATAAAATAAAAATTCGGCAGTATGTGCATTTTGTTGTATGCATATATGTTTGCGTAAAGTAAAGGGTGTTTTTTTAGAGGTATAAAACTTTAAATTACAATAAAACACCAATGTATCATTCGATTGAAATGAAAATTTTTTATTCAAAAGATAATCTTGTGGCATTACATTTTAAATATGATCAAGCAAGGCGTAGATTCGTCAGATAGGCCCAAAACGAGATTGCCACAGGCTTGTTCCCGATTTTCATAAGTGAATTTTGTTTAGCGATGAAGCGCACTTCTGGTTGAATGGCTACGTCAACAAACAAAAACTGCCGCATTTGGAGTGAAGCTAATCCACAAAGTGTATGTCGAAACACCGTTACATCCAGAAAAACTGATTGTTTGGTGCGCTTTATGGGCAGGTGGAATCCTTCTTCAAAAACGATGAAGGCCACAACGTTACAGTCAATGGTGATCGGTATAGAGCCATGATTACTAACTTTTTCATTCCTGAATTGAACAATCATGATGTCCAGGAGCTGTGGTTCCAACAAGACGGCGCAACATGTCACACAGCTCGTGCCACAATCGATTTATTGAAAGACACGTTGGGTGACCGCCTAATTTCACGTTTTGGACCTGTGAATTGGCCTCCAAGATCTTGTGATTTAACACCGCTAGAGTATTTCTTGTGGGGCTATGCAAAGTCATTGGTCTATGCGGATAAGCCACAAACGCTTGACCATTTGGAAGACAACATTCGCCGTGTTATTGCCGATATACGACCACAAATGTTGGAAAAAGTCTTCGAAAATTGGACGTGCAGAGTGGACTACATCCGAGCCAGCCATGGCAGTCCTATGCCAGAAATCATATTTAAAATGTAATGCCACAAGATTATCTTTCGAATAAAAAAGATTCATGTCAATCGAATAATACATCGTTGTTTTATTGCAATTTAAAGTTCTATACCTCTAAAAAAACACCCTTTATAATCTTGAGTAAAAACACTTGTAAATTTTTGAAACATAAGATCCTTCGTTAGTATGAGTACGCAAATAATTTACGAAGTTTCGTCTTTGAGAGAAAGCTTTCTCGCAAATATCACATACATAAGCCTTTTCTTCAGTATGAATACGCAAGTGGCTTTTTTCAAGTGATCTATTCGAGAGGGAGCCTTGTTCAAGCCAAAGACTGTTCTTCAGTATGGATGCGCAGATGCCTTCTTTAGCTACTTTTTTCAGCGAAAGCCTTGTTGCAAATTTCGCAGACATAAGGCTTTTCTTTAGAATGAATACGGAAATTTCTTTTTAAGGTACCTCTTTTAGAGAAAACCGTGTTGCAAATTTCACAAATATAAGGCTTTTCATTGGTATGAATACGTAAATGGAATTTTAGATCTGGATATAGAATGAAACATTTGTTGCAAATTTCACAAGAGTAAGGTTTTTCTTTAGTATGAATACGCAAATGCATTTTCAATTTGCCAAGTAGATCGAAAGCTGCTTGGCAAATTTCACAAACATAACGCTTTTCTTTAGTATTAATACGGAAATGTGTTTTTAGATCTCTATATCGAGTGAAACATTTATTGAAAATTTCGCAAGTGTTAGTTGTTTTGTTGGCATGAATACTTAATTGTCTTTTTAATTTTTTTCTTTCATTGTGATCATTAAGAAACTTTTGTCCGCTATGATTTAATGTATCTGATTTAACAATGTCTCTGACAGCAAACCTTTAATCACAGTTTTTATTGGCTGCTTCTCTTTGATAGGAAAACACGGTTGATTATTAGAAAACTCATTTGTTTTGATCTTTTCAACAGATATGAAACACTTACCAACTTCTTCCATTTTTAATACACTTCTAACTTGTCTGGCATAAAACTGTGCACTGTTACTAAATTTATGTTTCTCTCTTGATAAACCTAAACAGAATGTGAACACTTTGCTTTATATAAAACGTGGCATAAATAATCATTTTTAGAGACCTTCTCTAGTATGAAAATGGCTGGCAGGTAGCAATCGCATCATTTCACTGATGACTGGTAAACTTGAAATAAATATTTAGAAATGTTCGAAGATAAATACAGCCTCCAATCAATTTAAAACGTACTCTTTTAACGATTAGTCGTATTGATATAGTCATGAAATGTAAAACTTGTAAAAATAGTCCTGGAGGACACTTCAAAAAGAAATTTAATCACGTTATATTGTTCGTTGTGGATAGATAGAATGAAAAGGTCACGTAACATTATTCTATCGTTTTGTTTAACTAATTGGGGACTTTTTAGCTTTAGATACATTTAACCTATTTTTTCATTCATGCTGTTCTTAGAACAGACCGAGAAGTTAAGTTTGTTTTAGTATTATAAACAATCTTCTGTTAAAAATCTGAAAATATTTTAGTAGAAATAACAAATTTGAGCAAAGTTTGAGTCGCGAATTATATAAAGACAGATATGGAAAGTTTTTTCCTTTTCGTTTAATGCTTATCGTTTCGTAATGATTTAAATCTCTTAGGTCAGATATGTAGTAATCGTCATGGTCTCATTGCTCAGGAGATTCCATTCACAGATTTGGAGGTTTCGATTTTTCAATAAACTCTTAGTATGATGTTAAGTGGAAATTTTGTCTCATTAAGAGAAACTGGACACTAAAGTTTCCACAATTTGTAGAAAATACGACAAAAATGTTTAATATTTGAAATGTTCGTGCTTAAGAAATTCCATCTTCTCTGTCATCATCCCTTATCGTGCGTTCAGTGTTTTTCGTGTATTAGTTACTTGATCGAGATAAAATATCTGTAAATGTACACCTTTTGAGAAAAGGATAGAGAGTTCTTAGTAAAAATTGTCTCTTTTCTTTTTATAAACGGCACACACAAAATTGTGTTCCAGTTTCATTTTTGACTTCAAAAACTTTTAAGCAATGATATATTAGAATTCGAATTACATTTAATTTAGTCTTGGAATCAGAGTATATGTGAATATTTTTCAACGCCACTCTATAAAAGAGTACCAAGGTTATTGGCTACCAACCTTGTAATTTTTTTAACCATAGTCATGTTACCTAGATGGCACATAAACAGGCACAATCCCTCTCCTTTCCCATCTTTCAGTCTCAACAGATTTAATATGCATCAGATCCTCTACATTGCATGTCTTCATTGGCACTAAGGCTTGAACTAATGACACGCATGCCACGAATCCGTGCCCATGATCTCTAGGGTACCAAAGCCAATGAATTTCCTTCGTATGTGTTTGATATGAGTGTATTTGCACAAAACGTTTCATTAGTATAGAAAGTGCTGCATTTTGACTTGCCTCGTCACGAGTTCGAGCCCAGTACCACTAAAGACCCGCCGTGTAGGGCAGCGAAGCACGTTAAATCTGTCGAGAGCTGAGACGTCCTCCCGAGGTGTAGTGTGTCAGTTAGGAGGGAGGTGCCAGCTTAGGTGTCGTCTACGTCACTTGACCATGGTTCAGAATTACGTGTTCGGTCGCCAAAAGCCCTCGTGTAGCTGAAAGGTGCGACATTAATATTCAATCAAGCAATCAAATTTACGAGACTCTTCACCTCGTCAAAGTCCTTCAGTGCGTGGATGTTTATTAACGTCATTCTATAAAGCAACATGGCGATCATTAACGAAGGATGCAGTAATTTTGAATGACAGTCAAGTGACGAGGACGACACCTGAACTAGCACCCTCTCTCCAAACTACCATACTACACCAACGGGTGGACTTTGAGACTCTAAGTTTTAACGAGTTTCAGCTCGTCTGTATGGTGATTCTTTAGTGGCATAAAGGTTAGAACTCATGGCTTCCAGCCACGATCATAATCAGTATAGTGTGGCTTCTGTGTTCAACGTTGATAAAAAACAAGTCATGTATCTGTAATTAAAGTACACCTGCTTTAAGCATTGAAGCAATAAAAGACAGCATTAACGTTGAAATTCACAAAATAAATGAGAATAAACATTACAAATAAATAAATTTTATATCTTATTGAAAATGTACATATCTTCAAAATAAGACGTGATAAGGGCATGAAAAAATATTTATCTGTAACGTTTATACTAACAAAAAGGCAATCTTTTGAGATATAAAACATACTTCTTTTCCTAGCCATGAAAGAATCAGTTATATTCGAAAAAGGCGTATTTCATATCATATTTTTTTTATGTTATTTCAGAACATACTCTTTTTCAAAACAGATTTAGCTTCCAAGGAATTGAGATATTATGGTGTTGATGTTGAAGCTTGCTATCTTACTGTTATCCAGAAAATGTGAAAAATGCACAAATTAAGTATAAACTTGAGAAAGTATTTGAAACAAAATGTTTCGGAAGCGATAGGTGTTGTTAATGAAGCACAGGATTATTATAAGACGAGAATTATTTTACTTAGGGACCAGTTGGAAGAGTTGATAGCAGAACAGTCTGCTAAGCCTAATTCAGCCAAACTGTGATTATTAAGCCTCATAAAAATAAATTTCAAAAGGAGTAAAGTCAGTTTTTGGAAAAGTTAAAAGTCCGGCATAATCGCATATTAAAATCGTAAGAGAATGGAAGTCTTAAATTAAATAAGCTTCTAATAAGAAGCCAACAAAAGCAAGATAAGTAACTTTATGACGTTAATAAAAAAAATTAAACGATGATGAAATTGTTATTGAACTCCTCCAAAAATTCCAAAATCACATAAATATTTGTTTTCTTGAAAATAAATTGCACTTTTTAAAAAAACAAGAATGATTTTTAAAAACCAAATTGATGGCTGTCAAGCATATTTTACTATTATTTTTATTTATTTACTTATTTGCAAAACTTTTCATACTCCACATTCCCTAGCATGAGGCTTACAGACGTAAGTAGGAACATAATTACATCATTTAAAACAAATTTTAAGAAACATATTTAAGACAAAATATAAAATATAAAGGAAGATTGGAAATACACAAATAAAATATATAAGGGGATGCGTTTAGATCCTTCGATAGTGAAAGTAAGGGGCGGTAGGCCTAAATACGGCGGGATGCCGGCAATAATATTAATGTCGATAATACTAACGAGAAAGAAATAAAACCTTAATCCATAACAAACAAATATTTATTAGGATTAACATAGGTAAAAAATAATAACAAATTAATAATGAATATAAAGGTAAGTAGTATTAGACAAAGAGGCATTTAAAGCAATGAAACATACTCTACGACGGGACGACTGGGAGGGTAAATCCGCTCGGTATGAGGAAACTCGTACAAGTGATGAGTTGTAGGGGTTGCGACCAGTGACAATAGCGGGGGTGTACAAGGTACAAACATCCCGGCCCCCGTTGAAATACTTATTTCAACATTCATATGTATACAAACAAATTTAAGTATAAGGAATATGATTACAAAAAATTAATATGCAGGCATATTCACTCAAATTTACATACATAAACATGGGCTATTACACAATATAAATGAATAATTAAAGTTAAATAAAAAATATGAAACACAGCACAGGATAATAATAAAGAATAAAGAAAATACATTTATCAGTTAAACAAATCAAATATAAATGCAAAAAATAATGGTAGTAATATATGAATGACAAAAATTATAATTATAAATACACATTTTCATTCTATTGGCAAGCTGCAGATATCTCTGACATTTTTTAAAATTATTTTTCCATCAGGGAGTTTAAGATTAACAACACTTATTTTGTTGTCATTACCATAAAAAACTTCTAAAATTCTACCAGTAAGCCATTTGGTACCAGAAAGTGATTCATTCTTAATTAACACTAGAGTACCTATCTCAACATTATTTTTACTGAATATCCATTTGCTCCTTTCATGTAAATTATTAAAATAATTTCTTTTCCAAACTTTCCATATTTGCCGGGAAAGCCATTAAACACTTTGTCATCTGGGTAATCTATTTTCTTTAACATTAATTAATTGAGGCTCTACAATTGCCGTAACAGTTCGACCAATTAAAAAGTGACCAGGGGACAAAGTTTCAAAATCATCAAAATCGAATGAAAGGGGTGATAGGGGTCTCGAATTTAAAACAGCTTCAATCTCGGCAAGTAAAGTAATAAACTCTTCAAGTGTCAAGTTTGAACATCTAGCTACACGTTTTGGATGAGTTTTAAAGGACTTAACACCTGATTCCCATAAACCACCAAAATTTGAAGACCTTGGAGGAATGAAATTCCAGCCTATATGTGTCCGTCATTAAATAACTAACTAATGTTTCATCAGGAGATATAACTAAATTATACATTTTTTTTAATTCAATATTTGCCCCTACAAATGTTTTCCTATTATCGGAAAACATCTTAGAACTCTTGCCTCTTCTTCCAAAAAATCTTTTCAAGCAGGCAATGAAAGCTTTAGAAGTAAGGTCAGAGACAAAATCCAAATGAATTGCTTTAATTGATAAGCATATAAATATTGAAACATATACTTTATTAAGAACTTCTTTACGTTGATTTTTAAATTTAACCATAAATGGACCACAAAAATCGACTCCACAATTATTAAATGGATATGAGGGAGTAACCCTTTCCTTGGGCAAATCGCCCATTAATTGATTGGATGAAATGGGTTTATTTTTAAAACAAATGACACAATTATGTACAACTTGGCGTGTCAGATTTCTACCATTAAGTGGCCAATATTTTTGACAAACATGATATAGCAAATTATTTGAGCCAACATGAAGGTATTTTACATGATAATATTTTATGATCATTAAAGTTACAATATGTTGACTAGGTAATACAATATGATATTTTTGATATTTTGATAAAGGTGAATTTTGTAGTCTTCCACCTACTCTAATAATATTATTTTCATCAACAAAACAGTTTACAGTTAAGATAATTTATTGCTACGATGAACTGGCTCACCTCTCAGGAGGTTTTTTTATTTCATTACTAAATTCAGCTTTTTGCACTAATTTAATGAGCCAAAGTTCGGCTTGATTGATCTCTTTAAGAGACAAAGGACCCTAAAGTCATTTATTTTTGATGATCTGGCGTTCAGCAGGAATCTGAAAACAAAACTAATTACACGAATTAATTTACAATAATTATTAGTAATGAAAATGATATGGTTACATAAATCAAATTCCCTGGAGAGCAATAAGTTTTTGGATGGAGGAATTTTAAAAATTCCTTTTTCACTTCACAGTCATTAATGCTCTCTAAAAGTTCATCATTTTTAAAAATAGAAGGATCATGACCCTTCCACCACAAAGAGGAGTTTATTAAATCTGAAACACTTAAACCTCTGGACACGAGGTCTGCAGGATTATTTTCAGAAGAAATATGATGCCATGAAAAGTTCACAGTTTTTTGTATTTTTGCAACTCTATTAGCTACAAAAGTTTTGAGCAGGTGAGGGGGAGTCTTAATCCAGCTTAATGCAATAGTAGAATATGAGAATATAATTACTTGAGAGAGGTTCATTTTTAAGGCGTTTATAACCTTTCTTATTAGCTTGGAAAGTAGCAAGCATGCTGATAGCTCTAAACTGGGAATGGTTTGTCTTGAGAGGTGCTACTCTTGACTTGCTGCACATAAGTTGACTATGACGGTCACCGTTGTTTTTAATCACAGAAACATAAGTAACAGCACCAAATCCTTTCTCCGACGCATCACTAAATCCATAGAGATTTATGTTTTCTAGATTTTCTGAAAGAACAAATCTTGGAATCTTTAGCTTTTCCAAAACAGGTAAAAATTGCACAAAAGAGGCCCACTCTGCGGCAACAGGAACAGGAAGTTTCTCATGCCATTCCAATTTTAAGAGCCATAATTGAGGCATGAAAAATTTGGCTTTGCTGATTACAGGTCCTAAGAGACCAAGTGGGTCGAAAATACGTGCAATCTGGGAGAGCACATCTCTCTTCGTAAAGATAGGATTGGTCGAAGGAGAAACTTTAAAACAAAAGGTGTCAGATGAACTATTCCACAAAACACCCAAGGTTTTTGTGATACTTTCTTCAGATGATTGATTGAAGTGTAGATCAGGGAAATCATTAGTGGAATGTAAAAAAACCATTTGTGCAGGGATTTCCAGCACTTTTAAATAGCTGAGTGAGTTCAGTCTTAAATGATTCCAGTTCATTTAAACTGGAGCACCCATTTGAGATGCCATCCAAATATACGTCATGTAGGACAATGTCAGCTGCTTTGGGAAAGTTTTCCCTTTCATCAAGCGAAAGTTGTTTTGACACTCGTGGGGAAAGGTAACATGCAGAAGTAGTTCCATAAGTTACAGTTTTTAATTTAAAAATTTGGACAGGTTCATTCAGACCTTTTTTCCAAAGACGTTTTTGGAAATGTCTCTGATGGGGATGAATCTATATTTGCCAAAACATATGACTAATGTCACAGCTGAAAAAATAGGCATGCTTTCTGACACGAAGCATTATAGAAAATGGATCATCTTGAATAACCCCGCCTTTACACAACACATCATTAAGGTTAAAAACCACTCTTAAGGGACGAGAGCGGTTCTCTGCTCTAAGAACACCGTGATGAGGAAGAGAAAGAATCCTTTTTCTGATGTTATATCATCTATGTTTGGGATCTCTTCTATGTGATCTAAACTTAGATACTCTTCGATGAATTTTGTATAAAGATTGTTTAATTTAGGGTCGCGATTTAGTCGTCTCCATAATTGATCAAGGCGTTTAGAAGCAATTGATCTGGAATCCTCTAAATTAATGTTTTCCTGGATATTTTCCTTTAATAGTAGAGAAACAGAATATCTGTCACAAGGTTTTCTAAAATGTGTTTTTACAAAGTGTTTTTCGCAGTAAGACAGTTCGCTAATTATAGGTTGCTCTTCAGAAAGATTTTCTTTTTCCCAGAAAGAGAGTAAAGTTTTACCTAAAGTGTTCCAACCTTTAGAAAGAAAACAATGTTTAAAATAACCCGGTTCGTCGATGTACGATCCCGTGACAACATAACCAAATTTGGAATCAATTAATCTAAAATTACTATTTGGAACTCGAATTTGTTTTGTTCCAAAGATTTTGAAAAAGTGTTCACTGCCAATCAGGCACGATATTTCAGATGGCTGGTTAAAGCCTTCATCAGCCAAAACAATTCCTTGGGGAATGACTAAATCTGAAATATTTATTTTTTTTGATGGACGCACTTTTATTATTTCTGTAGTAAGAAACCTATTAACATTTAAATTAAATGTTCGATCTGAATTTGAAACAGATGCCCTTGCTAGATAATTTATTTTTGCTGAGGAGCTATTTAAGCCTTGAACAGTAAAATCCGTTTTTATTTTGTCTAATCCTAAGCGCTCAGCTGCATGTAATGTTAGAAATTAGCTTTCCGACGCCGAATCGAGCACATATCTAAGTTTCAGTCTTCCTTGGTATCCGTTAACGCAGTGCTTCTCAAACTTTCAATACTGGCGCCCCCTTTTCAATCACAATTTTTATCGCGCCCCCCGTTATACATAATAATTTACTGAATGCAATAATAATGCTCTTTTACGATAAAGCAACAATATTTATTATAAACCGTACAAATTCATCACATAAGTATTAAATTTTGTATATGTTACTTTTAACCAAAAAAAGTTAAGTAATAGGATAATTACTAAGTTATTTTTCCTTTCTCTGATTTTTAAATTGGAACATATTACAAAATGCTGTGTTTGCTTAGAAGACAAAATATAGATATCAGCGAAATATAGAAAATGAACTCAGAGGGTCAATTTCTTATCTTAAAACTCCTTTCAAAAAACTTTGCTCTGTAAGACAAAAAGCCCATGGAAGCCCAGCTAATAATTATTAAACTTGTTCTTAATTTAGTATTAACTAATTAGTCATAAAATACTCTGTGCACCACTTATACATTAAAAGCAGTGTTTCTCAAAACTTTCAATACTGGCGACCCAATTTTCAATCATAATTTTTGTCTAGCCCCCCTGTACAACAATAATGTATTTACTGCAATAAAAATGCACTTTGAGAGAGAGACGCTAGAGTTACAATACGATCTTAATTATAAACCGTACAAATTAATACGATAAGTATATTAAATTTTGTGTATATGTAACTTTTAAGTAATATATATTTTAAGAAAATTACTTAAAATATATATTTACTTAGAATTATGTTATTTTTCTTTCTCTAATTTTTAAATTGGAACAGATCGCAAAATGATGTATTTAATTAAAGATTTATTTCCTTCAGCATTCATTTCTCAAAGTACAAATGTCATTAGAAAAATAGTCTAGTCAATGTCGCTCTCTATCATATCCATCACATCTGGCATTATAGGGTACGTTTGCGTGAGTCTGGGCAACCTATCCGACGTCTGCGCAAAACATGTAAAAATGCTTTTCCTCGTACAATTCAGTCAGTTTTGGTCGACTCGATACTCCTATATAGCTACCGAATCTAGCTTGAATGTACATTTTTTTAATTTCCACGTTAATTGTAATTCACAGTAATTAAGTATTTACGACAGTAGATGAAAACAATATCATACATACATTTTTAAGTCGTAAGCAAACATTCGACCATAATAAAGAATCAACAAGTACACAGACGAGCATGGTTCCGAAAAATTAAATCAAGGCGATCTTCTAAAAAATACTTAAATTTTGGATTTACCACTACTGAAGTAAATGATGGAAAAAAAGCCCCAGCTCGATATGTGTTAAAACTTACAAATCTGTAGAACAACATGTGAAAGTTGTTTTTAAAACATGTAAAATCATTTAGCTATGTTGGCAAAGAAATTTAAAAGTATTTTCTGGATGAGGACAGCTTGGTAGCAAGTTACGAGTGGATTAGGGATCTATTTCAAGATACTCCAGAAGGGCTCTCTACTTCCGAAGAAGAAATCTTCGTAGATTTCACATCCAGTGAAAAATTAAAAGGCAATTTTGTAGTAAATCGCTCTTTGAATTTGGGGTAGAGGTGGATGAGGAATTATCTGTACTGAAAACAAAAGCATTTCGTATACTATTACCATTTTCAACATCCTACCTTTTTCAAACCGGATTTTCTGCAGTGGATGCTTTGAAGACAAAATATAGATCTCAGCTAAATATAGAAAAATAACTCTTTAAGTGTCAATTTCTGATATTATACCTTCCTTTGAAAAACTTTCCTCTACAAGACAAGCCCGTGGAAGTCCCTAATAATTATTAAACTTGTTCTT
This sequence comes from Trichonephila clavipes, assembly GCA_019973935.1. Classification (NCBI taxonomy): domain Eukaryota; kingdom Metazoa; phylum Arthropoda; class Arachnida; order Araneae; family Nephilidae; genus Trichonephila; species Trichonephila clavipes. Next base: position 1,594 of record BMAU01002405.1, on the reverse strand, counting down.
AATTTAGTAATAAGATTGATTGACTGAATATTAACGTCGCACTGTTCAGCTGCACGAGGGCTTTTGACGACGGACCACGTAATTTTGAACCATGGTCAAGTGACGTGGACGACACCTGAGCTGGCACCCCCTCTCTAACTACCACACCACACCAACGGGAAAACGTTTCAACTCTCAACAGATTTAACGTGCATCGCTGCCCTACACGGCGGATCTTTAGTGGTACTGGGCTCGAACTCGTGACAAGGAAAGCCACGATCCGATACCTATACCACTCGGCTACCGCGGCCAAATTCACTAATAAGAAATTATTTATAAAATACCTTCTTCAGTACTGATGCATCAAACGTATACTGGCTGAAACACCGACTCTTCGCACGAGTTCATTTTTAAAAAAATAAAACATTATTCTTGATATAATAGCTGAACTGTAAGGAGAGTAAAACTGTGTGCACGACATTGTATACAAAAATGTAAAATGATTTTTTTTTAGATAAATGCTATAATTGTAAATAACTGTTTAAAAGAACTGTAATTTTAAACTTCACACAATTAGCATTTAGAATTAATGTTAAATTATGAAAAAGAATATAAAATTCCGATGAAGTATAATTGTGTTTTTCTTTTTTAACATTTAAAGCTTGAGAACACTTTAAAATGTTTTAACCCGGGAGAAGGCGCGTACTCGATACTAACATTAATGGTAGTGCGGGGGGACTCCCCAATCATTTTGCTTAAATTATTTTTACTGTACACGATACAAATCGGAATTCTAGTGAATATTTTAATTTATAGAAAGAATACTTACCTTCTTTCAAGGACTATTCAATTCTTTGATGATTTGAGAAAAAATCAATAAAACTGAGTAAAATGATTCAAAAAGTACAACACCATTAAAAAGGACGCAAATCAGACACTTTTCAATTATCCTACAGAAATGTTAAACCAATCAATTCTTTTTTTTCCAAATATCATAAAACTCAATTATTTACAATTTCCCTAAGCGAAAAGCAAACACATAAAAGATGGGAGGAACTAATATTGATAATAACCATACCATAAGATTGAAGGTCAATCAAATGATTAGCAAACATACTATGCAGCCTGGCTGAAAAGTGAATCATGACTTCCTTTTCTTTTTCTACAACTAATGTACAGTATTTCAATAATAATTACAGTGGTGAATTGTTTATCTTCTTAGAATTTTCTCAGGGTCTGGGTTTCGTTTTTCTTTTAAAGAGTAATCTTTTATGTTAAAACGTAATAAAAAAATCTCTCATTGAGGAAATACAGCAAATAAAACAAAATGTTTTTTTCTTCTTGAATTTGGTTTTGGGATCAAAGATAGCTATTTGATGACGGAAAAAGCCAGATAATAAACATAAATTATGTCACTGTTGTTGTGTGTATTTTTTTTTTTTTATTATGGAAGAAAGCATTTTTTGTTTTACTTCTCTTTCCGGTTATTTTTAAAAAAAAATCTTTAAATTTTCGATACGCTCGCGCCCCCTTGTAGGGTCATCGCGCCCCCCAGGGGGCGCTCCCCCTTTGAGAAACACTGCGTTAACGTAAATAACATCTTTCGGGAGTAACC
>BMAU01002404.1:0-36410 GCA_019973935.1 Trichonephila clavipes | reverse complement strand
GGCTTCGAAAATGGACTGCACGGATTTTTCTGCCTTCAAGTAACGTTTTCAAAAGCGGATTAGCCGCACTTTTCTGAAATCCTTTCCCCTTTTGGCCCGTTTGCATGGAACCCGGCATAATACCGGCAATTCCGAAATGCGGATGAAAGCCGAGATTATACCGGTATTTTTCGACCCGTTTACGCGAGAATCGGGTGCGTTTTCATAAGAATCTGGTGATTGGTTGATAGATTCACGTGATTGTAAATGTAACCATGGAAACAACTAGAATTTTTAGCGCGATTATCATGAAGAGGACATGTGATTATGTTTTCGTTTTTTTACCGCCAAACATTTCTATGCTCTTGCACATTTAAACTATACCCACTAAAATTTCGTATTTGACTACGTGGTTGCTCAATTATAGTAAAAGTCGAATGTCGGAAAAAATCTCTTTAATATCTCGGTAAAAATTCGAGTGTTTAGTAAAAATGGATAAGAACGACATTTGTTTTCAATACCAACCATTTAGAAACCGTCGCCACCAATTTATTTTAAATTAAATTATATAGAGAACATACATAAAAAGATAAAATATATTAGGTTAGCTTAAAATTTTTTATTTGTTTTACACATCTTTAGAGTAGTTAAAAGAGATATTTCTGTATTTAATTATCTAAAGTAAGAACACAAAAATCTGATATGTTATCATACCTGTCATATTAAAACAAGTATATATATATATAATTTATACCACTTTCAAACATTAGAAATGAAAATTACCATTTGTAAAATTATATATAAAAAAATCATGTAACATTTTGAAAGTCTGTATTCGCAGTACTATTTTAGTAAAAGATATAATTTATCGAGAATTACATTCTGAGTGTGGTAAAAATTAAGGCATTAAAATGTGTGTATTATCGAATATAAATTGTGTGCATACATTGAATATTAAATTCCTGTTCTCTTGTACATGATCAAAATAAAAGTCATTGTTAAATCCATAGTTCTTTTAGTTAAAAAATTATTATTAAATATTTGTGTGGTATCTATTTATTATGTGAGGATTTCTTAACATATTTGTTTTCCAGAATTTGACTGATACAAATTTTTCTCACACAGATGTACCTTTTTTTTTTTTTTACTATGGATAACAAATATGCATTTATTGGTACTTGCACAATTAAAATGTAAAAATTCAATAATTTTGATAAATTTCATATAAAGACTTTACACTTGTTATTGAAATATCAACATTGTGTGTTAAAAAAATCTGCAACCCCAGCTGAAATGTATTAAGCATAAGAATACTCTGGATTTTTTTTACATAAGTATTAAAGTCTAAATGCTAATATATATTGATATTATCCTGCTAATTTAAGACCTAAATAAATTTGTCGCATTGAGTTAGTTACAAATATTGACCCAAGAAGTGTACTTAAATCAGTTCTATGATATTTATGGAAATTAGATCATGAAACCAAATACGACTTTACATATAGACATTTTCTGTAGGATGTTTACTTTCTGAAAGCAATGGAAATATTCAGAATTTTAATACAACCTTTTTTTTCAACTCTCTATTTACCTTAAATGAATAACTTGACATTGTTGTTTACAATAATCTATATTCATGAAGAATTCAGTAAAAAAGGTAATTTCAAAGAAATGTTTTCAAAAATAAGTGTTTCATCATCCAAAATCACTGATATTTTTGTGTAACATATGCTTACGGGACAAATTTTGGGGTGTTTGTATTGTATATATATAATATCGACAAATTTCTTAAAATAAAAAACCGCCAAATGCTGTGATATACAGCCAATAGTAAACTGTCCCTGATCACGTTTGCACACAGTAACAATAATAGTGATGTAATTGTTTTTTTTTTAAAATTTGTTATGTCTTTTGCTTGGCGAAATTAGTCGGCTGTTTAATGCATGTTCCAAAACTTGTGGAATGGTACGAGTACTGATTTAGCATTTCTTAGAGAAACTTTGAAGTAATTTAATACTTTGCTCATGTAAATTTGGGAAACTGAGAAGTTACATCAAATTTAGGAATGCCCTGGTAAAAGAATCTTGCTTACAATTAGTACACATTGTGATTAATTTATTAATGATAAACTTTGGTAACTTATCGAATTAATAATGATTGTTATTAATTTTCAAACATTAAATTTCAGATTGAGAATTCGGAATTTTTTTTTCTGATGTCGTTTCATCTTCCATTTTTTTAAAAGTATTAATGTAATATATAAAATGATACTTCAGTTGCATATCAGTGATAACGAAATAACATGTCATGTATTTGTTTCTTTTATTCAACTTCTTTCTATAAGTTGCATGATTTCAGTATTCTAATTTGTTCTATGTAAATTCTGAAAGTTGACTGTATAGAAGTGGATTTTATAATTCTGCCAGTTTGTAAGATCTGAAATTTCAAAATTCTTGTGATATTTCATTTAATCTAGACCCATACCATATACAATTTTCTCAAAAATACTATGTGTAGCTTACCTATATACAAATGTTATAGGTTTTTGCTTTCTAGTTTCTGGTATATTTCACACAGTTGGCTGACTAAAAGACTGGTTTTGGCTATTAATTTCTTTGAAAACAAGGGAAGACCATTTCAAATCTTACTTTTGTAAATTTATTGTATCCAAAAATGAAAAAAAAAAGCATTAATTTGATTAAAATAGTTTTGATAGTATTGAAATTAGAGTAAATAAAATTTGCAGAAACTTTGAAGAAAAAAATGTTTTTATAATTTTTTGTTTACTATTAATTGCCTAATCACTAGGTGTTTAAAAATTTAAGTTTTTATGTCATAAACCTAAAGTGAACATTTTAGAAATTCTACATAATTTGACCTTTTTTATCTATGAAATCTTTGATTTAGGAGATAATGTTCTTTATTTTTTTTTGTTTCATTTTATTTGTTTGGGTTAATGACATTTAATACTCTTTTCTAAATATTTTTAAAAATTAATACTTTTTGTTGTAAATAAATTGCAAAAAAGCCATTCATAAGATTTTCAGAGAATTTTATTAGATGTTATCATCAATAAGATAAAAATTGAGATATATATATATATATATATATATATATAATAATTGTAAAAGATATTATGCATGTTGAATATTGGCAGATAGATCCTCGATTTGTCCTTATAGTTTAATGTTACTCTTTCAGAGAGTCTGATTTATATAGCAGAGAGATCATGGAATGCTTTATTTACTTATAGTGTATTCATGTAATGTTAAAATTAAGTGTGGATAAATGATGTATATTAAAATGAGTATGATTATTAAATAAAACTGTATACGAGAAATTTTCCCGAAAACAATTTAATTTGTTCTAATTTTATTAAAAAGCCTATTTCTTTAAACATGTTTCTTAATTTATTCAAAAACATCCAATTTCTTTCAGAATGTTGGAGAAAGACATTTTTAAAAAAATTCAAATCTTCTGAAGGGTAATAATTACGAAGGAAGTCTGTATAAAGCATATCAAATGTTAGTTTTTATAAGATTATTTCAGATACCCAAAACATTTCAATGATGTTAAAAGCAATTTTATTTCCATCTCAGAATTCCTATAGTTGTTAAACAAAACTTTCATATTAACCAATTTTAATTAAAAAGCTAAATTACAATTTTTGTTTGTAAAAAGTGTGTATTTTCTTCGATGTGCAATGTTTTCATAAGAACTTGTTCATAGTATGTTTTATAATTGTGGGATTATTTAATCCTTCGAGGAGAAAAAAGTAGTACTTAGCCTACTTTTATAAAATAATTTTGTATGTATATGTGTATAAAGAAATCTCTTTTGGTAGAGTAAATCATGGTTTGCTTTAATAACAAAAAATTAAATGGTTAAGTGAAAGTGGATCATAACTGAAGATTTTAAAAAGAAATTTTCTTTTTAAGTTCTTGGTCCACATGAATTTAAGGGGATGTTAATATAAAACTGATCATTCTATTGGTTATATCAACTTTCACAGTAAAAAATTCAATACACCTTTAAGGAGTTATTTAGTTACAAGATATTACTAAGTTTTTACTTCTTATATGGAAATACTCAATTAGATAAATCAAGAAAATAACAAAAAAATGCAATTTTTGTGTACATTCAAAAAGAATTATATTGTAATATTTTTAAATCAATCTCAAAAAACTGTATTAAAATATATGTATCATCTTATTAAAATATTGGAAACATACATGCAGAGCATACTAAATATAAATTTATGTACATCCTTCTCTCTCTCCCTGTACTTGAATGGAATATAATTTTTATTGAAAATGGGCACTTGTAAAATTCCGAATCCCGGACAGTTGTATCCAATTCGTTTTGGTCTCCCAGATGTTTATGAGAGTTATTATTTATTCTGTTGTCTAACGCGAGCAATCCAAAACAGCAGCCATCTTGAATAAATGAATTTCTGGCGCAATGCATCATGGGAGAATTAGAAAACACTCTCCTTTTTACCCCCAAAGTTCCTAGTCGAAAGAGGGTACAAAAAATGGACCTGCATTTCGACCCGATTTTGCCGGGTCGCCGTGTAAAGGGTACAAAGCGGATTCGTCCCGGTATTTTGCCGGCATTTTTCGTCCATGTAAACGGGGCCTTTAAGGTTTAACATCTTGAAAGATAATGAGGGACGGAGGAAGCAACACAGCAGAAGTTTTATGGCTCGCAGGGAACCCCGTGTTTTGATCCCCACAATCATAAAAATCGGGGAGAAATTTCTTTACAACCCAAGAAGTGTGTGTTTCTTTGCTAGCTTGTATTTTAAAAGTTTAAAAAAGTCCCAACGCATAAGTAAAATATGTTACAATTCCCTTTGGTTTCATATTAATTTCAAACTGTAACAAGTTGGGGCGTGTCAGGGCAATCTGCTATTTTATATAGTTAGACAAATTATCTTTTTTTAAGTATATTCTCTTTCGCTTCATTTTTCTTATTCAAAGCTTTCAGTTTTTGAAACATGATTATTTTTTAAAAGATACCGAAAAATTAATAAAACATCAAACTCTTTAAAATTTGGAACCTTTTCAATTTTCCAGCCACTAAAAATGAATAAATTTAAACTTCATCAAATCATTTGAAACATTTTCTTACACTTTGATAAAAATAATAACGAAAAAAAAAACTAATTAAGATTTTTTAGTTTTTTTTTTTTTTTTTAGATTTCAAAGCCTAAGTGTTCAGGGAAGTTTAAGTACAGTGCCTGGTGATATTTTTAAAATACACCGAATTATATTTGAATTTTAAGTGCTTGAACTTCAGTTTACATCAAAGACAACATGAATGAAGATTTTCACACATTTTTTATAACTTGATGTTTGAATAAATGGTAATCAAAAATATACGGAAATATTTACAGTAGACATTTATGCATATAAATAAACATAAAACCAATTTTAAATTCAAGCTATTGAAAAACATTCGAATCATATATTGTTAAAAATATCTATTTATACAAAAAATACCTCTCAACATTTATCTTTTTTAAAGGCTAACTGAATAAGTAATTAAAATCTGGATATGTTTTGAAATCTCGACCTTATATATAAAGCTAGAAGTTTTATGTTAGAAATTCCATTTGAAATTTCGAAAAAAAAAAAAATGCATCTCGCAGTTAAAAATTATTTACCATAAGTTTTAGGAATTGTTTGAGTATAATAAAATTTCAAATTTTATTATATAGCTTCTTTGGTATATTTTAATATATTTCGGCTGCGGTAGCCGAGTGGTATAGGTATCGGAACATGGCTTGCTTTGTCACGAGTTCGAGCCCAGTACCACTAAAGACCCGCCGTGTAGGGCAGCGATGCACGTTAAATCTGTCGAGAGCTGAAAAGTCCTCCCGTTGGTGTGGTGGGGTAGTTAGGAGAGGGGGTGCCAGCTCAGGTGTCGTTCACGTTACTTGAGCATGGTTCAAAATTACGTGGTCCGTCGCCAAAAGCCCTCGTGTAGCTGAACAGTGCGACGTTAATATTCAATCATTCATTTAATATATTTCTAAGATTTCATACAATTCGGTTGAAAACCGCATGCTAAGAGCAAAAATATACTAAAAAAATTGATGAATATACAATTACAATAAATTCTTACATAGAGAAGCAAAACTGAAAAGCTAAAGCGAAGGAATAAAAAATTTTGAGTATATCTGAAGTAGTTTTCGAAATATTTATTTTAAAGTTTAGAAAATTTGTGTGCGTTATGTTATACTTGATAGCAATTAAATGGTTAAAATAATGTGTTAATATTAGTCATGTAATCGTTTGATGACACATTCATATACTAATAAAAATTATCATGGTCATTGATGCGAATGTCAAGAATTTTATGTAATTTTAAATTCAGACATTAAGATATTGATGTAGAAAATATAAAACGACCACCTAAAATACATGAAAAATGCAGTCTGCTATAAAATGATCTTGACAAACAAAATCTGGCATTTTCGCTTACTATGGCAGAGCCGGCTTAGTCAGGGGCAATCTGGAAAACAGAGAGAGAACCGCGGTTTTGATGGATGCCGCTCTAGCTTTTAAAGCTCCCAGGAAAAATTATATATATATATATATATATATATATATATATATATATATATATGAATTACAAATGCAAAAATAAATCTTGTAATTTTCCATACATTTTTATAACAACGAATTGTGGAATTGGCTTCCAATACATTGTTGTGTTTGACAATATCTAAGGAAACCAACCCAACTTTAGATAGATTTGTACTACTTTTTCGTAACCGTATTCCTTTTAAAATTAATTCGTGCAGTCGAAATACACCTTTTGTACCCTTAAAAATTTATGTTAACTATAACGGTTAATTTTAATTTATGCAACTTGTGAAATGTTCATTATTAACCATTTCCGTCTAAACAGTTTACATGAAAAAAGTTTGGACTCCTTCATTCATTAGGGATTTATACAAGATTCTAACATTAAATTTTATTTTTCACCGAATAGTATTGAGTGAAAGTGTATAGTGCTTCCACACCACATGTCTGGGGTTCTATTAAGGGGCTGCGCAAGGTCGACTCTGCCTTTCATCATCGCTACATTGGGTCGATAAATGAGTACCAAGCTTGCTTCGGGTCTTAAACACTGAAGGTCTCTGTTCAGACAGACCACCAAATCGGGACATCTGTTCATGCACCTCAGCGTCCAATGGTCACGTGTATTATGATGGGCACAGTAGTTCCTGAAGCTCATGGATTGTTGTGCTTCTGAGTTTGAGTCTTAAGTTTGAGGATTACCTCACTTTGGGGATACCCCTTAGATAAACATGTATTTCCACTCATTTGGTATTAAACATTTTTCTTTCAATTACGTTTATTTCAGAAAAAAATTCGATTTTTCAAATGTATTTGCTTAATAACATGTATATTTGTGTATTATATTAAAAATTTGATCAGTCCAAAGTTACATGTTTTTAGCTCCTCTAAAAGCTTTTAGGATTTTACAACTGATCTTACAATCCATATACGTTTTATAGTAGTATATTTAAAAATGATAAGGACATTTTTACGACTGTGTGAGCTGTTATGCCTCGTTTATAAATATAAAAATTGCGTTCAGCAACAGTTTTTAAAATATACAGAAATAAGTGGAGCAACAGGATACTTACATATTATGAATATTTTTGACTGCAGTAAGATATATTTATATTTCAGTTTCTTTACAATTTTGAATAGAAGTTGTAAGCCATTTTGCGAATAGTTTGATATTGAGTATAAACCCATAGGCTGTTTAATATTGTAAAGTGTTTTACGTTGGTACCAGCACACATTAAAAATAAGGCTCATTTGCAGTTATATGATCAGCTTCAGTGATATTTAAATTTTCAAAAATGGTCTACACGTACGAAAACATTCTTTCACAACCGCACACCACATCTCTCTCTCATACTATATCTTCCCTACAGCAGGAAATATTTGTGTATACTGAAAATTTAAAACAGGATACATTTTCAAGTGTTAAATTTGTTTTTAAAATTTGGTATGAATACATTGTGGAACTGTCGGTTAATTTCACTGAACAAAATTGTTTTAGGTGTACTGTTTTGAAAGACAAAATTAATTAGGGAGAACTTTTTTCAGAATAGAATTTGTAATGACTGAATTGTGTGAAAATGTAGTTATCGATGTGTGACATTTTTCCTTGTAATAAAAGGAACAGAAAGATAAGAAATTTAACTTGAGTAGAAAATGGTTAGAAGTACTGTCATGCGCATTTGAAGAAGTATATCCCCCATTCAAATTAAAAATTATTGACTGAATGTGGGTTATGTTCATCACAAATGCCGATGTAGAAAAGGAAATTTTATTTAATACAAGAAGTTCTCTCGAAAAAGAGAACACTAGGAAGGAAAATTTAAATTTTTTCCGAAAAATATTCAGTTAACATAAAAATATCTTTTATATGATTTTAATTAAAATAAATTAAAAATATTGAAATCCTTTTTTATGCTATTTTAAATTAAAAATATAACTGAATAGAGAAAGATCGGTTTTATTTCATAAATATAATCATTGTATGTAATATCTATTCTGTTATTGTTTAAAAATGAGATAGGGCCTTTGCTCTTTTTTACCTCATTACTTTTTTAAAAAAACAGGAAAGTGAACGCGTTTTCTTACTCTCATATTCAAAAATGAATACAGGATGCTTTTTTCTGGTTCAAATCGCAATACCAAAATATATATATATGTTTTTAATTTTTAAAAAATGACAGAAAAATAAATTTTCTTTGAAGAAAATATAATTATTTTTCAACTTCTAACATACTATTTATTTCATTTTTTCCTCTTTTTTGTTTACCTTTCATTTTGTTTTTAATTTTACTGTGACTGAACATATAGAGAAAGAAACACCGTATGTTTCAAAGAGGATTGATCAAGAGAGGGATATCTACGCTTTTAAAGATTGCCCAAGGCAACTTAACAGCTAGCTGTAAACGATTGATCTCTTGGTTCTTACTTTTCAAAGCAACCGAACTGGGTCGTAAAAATTTCCCCGTTCGACCACCCAAGTTCTAAAAGGGGAAAGGAAAAAAGTCTGTTGCATTTTTGAAGGGAATCGCAAATTAAGTGTTAAACGATTTCGGAATAACTTTTGAGGAGGAAGGTGTCCAGTTAGAGGGTTAAAGAATATCTATGTTCCATTAATTTTTTTTTTAAAAAAAGTGACGCCGAAGGTAGTGACATAATTTTTTAATATTTTAAAAATACAAAAAAAAAAACAAAAAAAAAAAAAAAAAAACAAAACTATTTTTTCTCTTTCAGTTAGCAGAGCATCTCTCCTTTCTCTGGCCAGCTTCCCCTGGGTAAAAACATTCCCTTTTCTCCTCCCCTTGGAAAGGGGGCAGCATTCGCCTTTCTCGGGGATCTGGCCCTCTTGTTTCGTCCTCTGGTTGGGGAAAACAGATTCCTCGGGAGTCAAAAAGGGGTTGCGGGGGCGGCCACACCTCAACCCTCAAATACACAGCTGCCGAATGCACGTGTGAATGTCGTTTCCACAAAAAAGACGCCTATCCCATGTGGGGGAGACGACGTTACAGTGTGTATTGTGTTTGCACAAATTTAACCCACAAATTAGCAAAAATGAGTACGAAACAGACGTCGTTAGAAAGTTTCCTTCGGAAAAAGAAAAGGCTCAGTGAAGAGACACAAATGGTTTCAACATTAAAAAAACGTGTATCTTTTAACAGACAATACCATGAGTTCTACTTGAAATATGGTTTTGTCGGAACAGGTGATTCTCACAAACCAAAACCGATCAGCATAGTTTGCGGCGATAAATTCTCTAATGAAGCAATGAAACCTTCAAAACTGCTTCGCCACTTGAACGTTAAGCACCCTGGAGTATTTTGAAAGAAAAAAAAAAAAAGGGAATACGAGAGACAGAAGAAATTTATGAGGGCCACACATCAATAAAGGAGAATACACTAAGAGCATCATATTTGGTGGTTAACCGTATTGCTAAAGCTAAAAGACATTCACTATTAGTGAAGAATTAATCTTGCCCGCCACTAAAGACATTTGCCGTGAACTTCTAGAGAGGCTGCTATGGAAAAGATAGCACATGTGCCTTTGTCGGCTGACACTGTGACTAGGCGCATTGAGGAAATAGCCGAAGACATTGAGGCGCAATTGTTCGAGAAGATTAAAAGCTAGAGCGGCATCCATCAAAACTTCGGTTCTCTCTCTGTTTTCCAGATCGCTCCCTGACTAAGCCGGCTCTGCCATAGTAAGTGAAAATGCCGTATTTTGTTTGTCAAGATCATTTTATAGCAGACTGCATTTTCATGTACTTTAGATGGTCGTTTTATATTTTCTACATCAATATCTTAATGTGTGAATTTAAAATTACATAAAATTCTTGACATTCGCATCAATGACCATGATAATTTTTATTAGTATATGAATGTGTCATCAAACGATTACATGACTAATATTAACATATTATTTTAACCATTTAATTAATATTAAGTATAACATAACGCACACAAATTTTCTGAACTTTAAAATAAATATTTCGAAAACTACTTCAGATATACTCAAAATTTTTCATTCCTACGCTTCAGCTTCTCAGTTTTGCTTCTATGTAAGAATTTATTGTAATTGTATATTCATCAATTTTTTTAGTATACTTTTTGCTCAGCATGCGGTTTTCAACTGAATTGTATGAAATCTTCGAAATATGTTAAAAGATACCAAAGAAGCTATATAATAAAATTTGAAATTTTTATTATACTCAAACAATTGCTAAAACTTATGGTAAATAATTTTTAACTGCGCGATGCATTTTTTTTTCGAAATTTTAAATGGAATTTCTAACATAAAATTTCTAGCTTTATATAAGGTCGAGATTTCAAAAAATATCCAGATTTTAATTACTTATTCAGTTAGCCTTTAAAAAAGATAAATGTTGAGGTATTTTGTATAAATAGATATTTTTGAACAATAATTCGAATGTGTTGATGTCTTTCAAATGGTTTTATTTTAACAATATTTATAAAACAATATCGCTAACATTGAGCGAATGGCCCGCACAGCCTCTTTCAATTTCTTGTTTTTACTTTATCATAAAACATTATATATAAAAAGTATCGCTAACATAGAGCGAATGGCTCGTACAGCCTCCTTCCAATCGTTGTTTTTTACTTCTCCCAAGCGTAAACAATAGTACACACTTATAATTTAAATAGCGCCATCTAGTGGCGTACATGAACCTAACATACTCCCCCATCAAGAAGTTATTCTTGATGTAGAGGAAGCTTTACAAAGCTTATGAATTGGTCTTTTAAATCTACCTTTAACAGTTCTAAGAGTTACTACTCTTACAACACCATCCTTACCTGGACGCGTTTCAATTACTTTTACCTAAAGGCCAGGCTGCTGGAGGAATGTTATCTTCCTTAATAATTACATTTCTCCAACCTTAAAATTATGGTTAGGAGATTTCCATTTAGTTCTGTTTTGCAAATTACTCAGATAATCCATTTTCCACTTTCTCCAAAAACCTAACTTCATTTTTTTGGACAATATCCCAACGGGAGCGAAGAGAAAGTTTATCATCATTGGTATGCTCAGGGGAAGAGGTAATAACCTCACCTATGAGAAAATGAGAAGGAGTTAAAATATTTAAACTGTCTGGATCATTGTCACAATCCAACGAGACTAGAGGTCTTGAGTTCAGAATTGCCTCTACTTGTGTTAACAAAGTGCCGAACTCCTCAAAAGTTAAATTTGTGTTTCCAATTACCCTTTTTAAATGGTACTTAATACTCTTAACTCCTGCTTCCCATAATCCTCCAAAATGAGGACTCACTGGAGGGCTAAAATGCCACTCTATATTCACTTGAGATAGAAAATAGCAAAATTGTTCATTTTCATTAAGTTTTGATACAAATTTAAATATTTCTAGCAATTTTCTTCTGGCACCAACAAAAGTGGTACCATTATCACAATAAATGTGCTTAGGTGCTCCTCTTTCTAGCACAAAAGTGTTTCAATGAGGCAATAAAAAGCCTTTAGAAGTGAAATCACTCACTAGTTCTAAAATGTAGAGCTTTGGTAACAAAACATACAAAAAGAGCTATATATCTCTTAGTAGTCTTTGCTCCTCTACCTCTATATCTTAAAATATTGATGGGGCCAGCATAATCTACGCCACAAACAGAAAATGGCCTACTGGGAGTAACCCTATGAGTTGGTAGATCACCCATTAATTGCTTGGATGTATTTGCTCGATACCTACAACATATTATACATTTATGAATACATTTTTTTACAATATTTTTTTAACCAATAATCCAATAAGTTTGCTTAATAATACCTAATAATACAGTACATCCAGCATGCAAATATAAAATATGATACATATTTACAATTAATTTACAAATTTCATGCTGATTTGGCAAGATGATTGGGTGCTTAGCATCATATTGGAGTGTCGAATTTCGAAGTCGACCTCCTACTGAATTAAACCGTCTTTGTCAATGAAAGGACAAAGAGCAGATAGTATACTTTTTTTTTTACTACAGGCTTATTAGCTTTAATACAACTGATTCACTCTTTAAAGAATAAATTTTGTATATACAAGAAAATTTTATTACTTGCCTGCCTCCTTTCATATGTGGTTAAAGGAGAGACATGGTATTTACCCTTGAATCTAAATTTTTCATCTTGCCAACTCTAGCTTTACAATTTGTGATGTATCTAAAACAGAATGCAAAAATATCAATTATCTTAGTAAATGATGAAAATTTTAAAAATAAAGAGTCAATACAGTCACAGTTGACAGCCACAGGGAAGCTAAAAGCTGTTCGTTTTCTTTTCCTTTGACACTGAACTAGTCTGATCATTTCTCTTGGGTTGCTTAGGCCAAGAGTCCATCTCACAGGAAAGCCATTGAGGGCCTTCCCACCATAGAACACATTTGGGAAGTTCTTTAGGTGATAAACCTCTGCATGCAATGTCAGCTGGATTCATCTTGGTGGGCACGTAACGCCAACTATCTGCTGGAACCAAGTCCAAAATTTCGGATGTTCTATTGGCAATGTAAGGTTTCCAGTTCCTTGGATGAGAAGACAGCCAAGATAGAACCACTTGGGAATCAGTCCATGCATAGAAGTGAACATCATATTCCTTTAAGATGTTCTTGCAGGTTGCATAAAGGCGTGCAAGTAACAGTGCCCCGTTGAGCTCCAATCTTGAATTGATACTGACTTTAGAGGTGCCACCCTTGATTTAGCCACCAAAAGAGTCACCTTTGGTATTACCATCGGCTTGCGGCTGCACAGCATAGATGACCGATGCATAGGCCAACTCGGACGCATCACAAAACCATGCAGAGTTATTTGTTGGCTAGCAGTGTGGATCCACCTGGGAATGTTGATTGAACAAACTTGTTCAAACTCCTTCTGGAATGTTTTCCATTTTGTTGCAAGCGGCTTCTGGAAGAGGATTGTCCCAATCTAATTTCAACAGCCATAACTGTTGATAAAAAAATCTTAATAGACACGGTACAGGAGTCAGGAAACCGAGAGGATCGAACAATCTTGCCGATTGTGACAGGAAAGAACGTTTAGTGGTATTGTCCGGAAAATTTACTTTTTAAATTGAAAATGAAGATATCCTTCATAGAATTCCAGGTAAGTCCTAGGCCTTGGAGCATTCATCAGGATGGATTTCAAATTGGAACTATCTCCTACCCAGTTTGAGGAAATACGGGAAAGTACTTCTGATGAATTGGACCGCCACTTCCTTAAATGAAATCCTCTTGCTTCTAGTATGTTAGAAAGTGTTTTTATCAAAGGAAATTGCTTCCTCACTCGAAGGGGCTCCTGCCATTAAGTCATCGATGTAGAAAAGATTCCTTTATAAGGGATGAAAAACAGTTCAGGATCATCTCTTTTCAAGATCTAACCCGTTTGAAACAAGCGGCGAGTAGCTAAATACGGTGCTGATGCTGTACCGTATGTTTCCGTACACAGTTTATATTCCCGTATGGGAGAGTCCCTTTGATTCTCTCCACACAATGCGCTGAAAAATTTTGATCTTCTTGATCAATTAGTATTTGTCTATACATCTGTTGGATGTCAGCGGAAAAAGCAATTTCATTCAATCTAAATTTCCCACTAAAATCGTGAAGAAGGGTCAGGCTGTAACATTTTACCTATTCCCAAAATTGAATTAAAAATTTCCATTTGAAGGTTTTACAAGTGCCATCAAATACAAACACATGTTTCGTTGAAACACTGTCACCTTTCTTAACAGCATGATGAGGAAGAAAATAAATTTTTTGGGTCCATAGATTTCTCATTGCATTTTTTCCACGGGCATCATATGCCCCAATGATTCTATTCATAAAATTTTTATACTGCCTTTCAAAGTCCTTATCTACTTGAAATCTTCTCTCCATTTCAAGCAACCGAGAAATTGCTATTCCTTTTTAGTGTTACCCAACCGTGAGGTGTCTCTGTATATCGGTAATTTTACTACAAATCTACCCTCATCATTATATTTAAAATTTGATTTAAAATGGTTTTCTGAAAATTGTTCCTCATCGGATAGAAATTGTTTTTAACAGATAATTCCTCCGTTTCCCAAAATCTCTGAAGAAGCGAATCGGTATTTAATTCGTTTGCAGTACTTAAAAAATGAGAATATAATTCATGCGGTTCCTTATTTTTAACATTAAGTTTTCCTGCAACAACCCATCCAAACATAGTTCTTTGTGCAATGGGTTCATTTTTTAGAACCAACAATTTTTTCCACTGCGAAGAATATCAAAAAAACAATCAGATCCTAAAATTATATCACATTCTTTAGGACTCATAAATTCCTCATCTGAAAGAGGGAATCGATTTCAAGTAATCTAAATCCCTTCACATCCAAAGAACTCCGAAGGAATTTGTGATAACTTTATTTAAAATGAAAGCGTTCACTTCCAAACGCTCATTCCGAAGAACTGTGATCCGATAAACTAAATCAACGCGGCCCTTTAGTTTGACTCCAGTAACCCCCGCGATCCCCACACGAAGAGAAATTTTACTGCTTTTTCTTTTTAATCTAAAATATTTACAACTCTTTCTGAGATAAAACAACATTCAGACCCAGAATCTAATAATGCTCTGCAAATAAATGATTCATTAGAATTATTATTATAAAAATATCTTTACTTTTGCTGTGGGCAGAAAAGAAAGATTTAATTCACTATTCACCGAAGCCCCAGAATAAATCTGCGATTCTTCGGCTTGACCTTTGAACTCACTCGCTTCGTTGCGAGTCTCTGCGCTAGCTCCCTCCTGTGAAGTTTCATTTACCCTGTAACGAATTTATAAATTACCAGCGTTTTCGTTGGGCCCTTTTTTTCATGTAAAAAGTATTGTGAAACTTAAAAGGTATAGAGAAATTTTAAATGATTATTTTGGGCAAGATTTATATTTATGATTATTTAAATATAAAAAACTAAATGAAAACAGTTTTACAAAAATTTCTACAATTAATATCCATGCTCTTAAAATTGAATACACTTAAATAAAGCGGGTGTTCCTTTACATTTCAAACATTTTAAGACCTTATCATTTTCTATATTAGAATTTGCATAATTACTTCTTATCGGAATTTTACATTCAGATTCATTATTTGACATTAATTCTAAAAGAAGAACACATCACGTTTAGGAAATCAAGGAAAGCTTTCATGTTTGGAAATTCTTCTTCAGATGATTTAATAGCCCATAAACGTCTACTTTCTGGATCAATTTTTTGTAATAATAAATAAATTAACCAGCAGTCTTTTTACTAGGAAGCTTGCTCACCTAAAGCATTAAGCCCTCTTAGGGCATTCATCACTCATGTCAATAATTTACGCAAATTAAAACAATTAGCTTCCGGAAATAGGTTTTTTGATCCAAAAACGTTTTAATTAATTACTGAACAATTTGTTTTTTGTTGTCATATCTATCTAACAATTTTTGCCAAAAGCTTCTTCATACGAATCATTAGATATAGGCATATGCTTAATTAACGAAGCTGGCTCATTAGTAAGTAGACTGGCTTTTCAAATACTGGAATTTTCAACGTTCGATATTGACACTTGTGAATGCACAGTAGAAACAAATAAATCTTTTTAAAATTTATACAGTCCTTAAAAAATGACCATTAAACTGTGGTATACTCAATTTTGGTAACCTAAAATTACTAACATTTGAGTTCAAGTAATTGAACTCGCTACTGAATTTTTGTGTTTCTACCTTGATTCTGAACATTTAATTCATCTAATTTATCGTTAAATTTAGCATTCAAATAAAAAGTATCTCTCTTGAACTCTTGGATTTCAGATTCCTCTAAACTCAAATTCGAATCTAATCGTTCGAATTCTTTGAATAGAATCATCCAATCTGGATAACCGAATAGAAATTTCATTTCGAGTATTTATCTCATCAAAAAGTATTTTCTAGCCTGGTCAAAGATGCCTTTACGACCTCTGGCTGCTCGAATTTCAGCCATTTGAGCTTTCTCTCTGTTTCACTCATATAAAAAATTTATTCACCAAAATATCCAAATCAATAATAAAAAATATGCAGTAAAATCATGAAATCAAAAATAATTCGGTTCATTCATTCAAATTAGTTCTATGCACAATAAGTCTAATAACAGTTTCAAATATCAAAAATATTATTCAAAATGACTTATCTCTTTTTGCATCTCGTCCTAGTGCCTCCAATTTTTTATGTTGATGTCTTTCAAATGGTTTTATTTTAACAATATTTATAAAACAATATCGCTAACATTGAGCGAATGCCCAGTTCGCACAGCTCCTCTTTCAATTTCTTGTTTTTACTTTATCATAAAAAACATTATATATAAAAGTATCGCTAACATAGAAGCGAATGGCTCGGTACAGCCTCCTTCCACCGTTGTTTTTTACTTCTCGCGTAAACAATGGTACACCTTATAATTTAAATAGCGCCATCTAGTGGCGTACATGAACCTAACAGAATGTTTTCAATAGCTTGAATTTAAAATTGGTTTTTATGTTTATTTATATGCATAAATGTCTACTGTAAATGTTTCCGTATATTTTTGATTACCATTTATTCAAACATTCAGATTATAAAAATGTGAAATTCTTCATTCATGTTGTCTTTGTTGTAAACTGAAGTTCAAGCACTTAAAATTCAAATATATACTATTCAGGTGCATTTTAACAATATTTAACCAGGCACTGTAATTTAAACTTCCCTGAACACTTGGGCTTTTAAATCTAAAAAAAAAAAAAAACTAATAAATCTTAATTAGTTTGTTTTTTTTTTTTTTTATCTTATAAAGTGTAAAAAAAAAAATGTTTCAAATGATTTGATGAAGTTTATTTATTCATTTTTAGTGGTTGGAAAATTGAAAAGGTTCCAAATTTTAAAGAGTTTGGTGTTTATTAATTTTTTTCGGTATCTTATAATAAAATAATCATATTTTCAAAACTAAAAGCTTTGATTAAAATGAGAAAAATGAAGCGAAAGAATATACTTAAAAAAAAGATAATTTGTCTAACTATATATAAAATAGCAGGTTGCACCTGAAGCACGCCCTTAACTTGTTGTACGGTTTCAAATTAATATGAAACCAAAAGGGAATTGTAACATATTTTACTTATGCGTAGGGACTTTTCAAAACTTTTTTAAAATACGAGGTAACGAATAAACATTTCCTGGGGTCTAAAGAAATTTCCCCTCGATTGTTTACGATTGCCCCATGTCAAAACAGGGGTTTTCGTTCGAGCCATAAAACTTCCTATCAGTGTCCTGCTGTGTTGCTTCCACCGTCCCCAATTATCTTTCAAGATGTTAAAACCTTTAAAAAGGGGGAAAGGATTTTCAGAAAAGTGCGGCTAATCCGCTTTTGAAAAACGTTACTGAAGGCAGAAAAATCTGTGCAGTGCATTTTCGAAGCATCTTTACACTGACGGAATTTTCCGTGCTATCCGGTTAGGGTTAATTAGAGGGTTAATGCATCACCATGGTACGCACTCCAGGTTGACGCACTTCAGTAGCTGCATTTAAAGCCAAAGTGGAGTTGAATAGAGGCTTTTCGACATGTTTTAGACATTAACGGGGATATTAGGGTGAGACTGAGCCAGAACATTCATTCTCCCAGTTGGTGTACGATCATCTGTCTTTTTTTTAAAAGAGTTCGAGAGCTACTTTCCAACTACAAAGACCCACGAACTGGTAAGGAATGGATCTAGACACATTTGTCAACAAATCAGTGAATATAGCATGTCTGTGCAAGAAGATCAACTGCTGGAGATTGCAAATGACTGCGGCCTTAAAGCTGCGTTCGCGACAACTCTGCCGGTGTTCTGGAATAAAGTCATGGCAGAATACCCCGAAATTGCCCACCACAGCACTTAAATCCTTATTGCCATTTCCGACAACCTATCTGTGTGAAACGGGGTTTTCTGCAGTAACAGCAACCAAATCAAAGCAACGGAATAAACTGGACATAAGCAACACACTTCGGGTGTCATTGTCTCGATTACCCCAGATGGGACCGTCTCATTTGCAACGAAACAAGCTCAGGGTTCAAAATTGATTTAACGTTCTAGTAAGTTAAAATGTTAAATCACTTTATTTATTTTGGGTGTAACTGTATTTTTCTTTTGAAGGTATTTTTAAATAGAGTTAAATTCTGTATTAAATTATTTATATCCTTTATGTGTTAAATACATTTAGCTATAAATCAAAATAATCTAAATGTAAACAATCAATGTCCCCCCCCAGCGGGCCGCGGTAAATTATCAAACGTTGACCGGTCCGCAGCTATAAAAAGGTTGCGGATCACTGCTCTACATCAGCGATGATACTCAGCCTGGAGTGCACCGAGCCTTTTTAAGTGGTCCGATCAGTGCTCTGAAAATTCACTTATGAAAGTACAATGTATCAAAAATTTAGTGTCAAGAAATCAAATATATCAATTCTGCCTTTTGCTGTCGATGTCGTACGAGTGCAAATTGATATTCTTTTTTATTTGTAACGCTTAAGGTTAGTGATAACAGACAACAGTGGAGTAGTAACAGTTTTATGGGTGGAACTAATTTTTTTTAACTATCTTTCAAATATTGCAAGCGAAAATTATTCGAAGAAAATCTATTGTTTCAAGACAATTGGGAGGTTGACTATTTTGCAGGGAAAAACAAACATGGATCACATTAATTGTTTGATGTGCCACGAAAGTGATGTATTTATAAAAAATACCAATGAACGGGAATCATTCAATAACACTTTTCCTCGAAGATTTCCTTTAAGAGATAATAAATAGGATTTTTAATAATCTTTGCAACAGAAACAAAGTGTTTTGTCGGTGGCAATGTCACAGCGGTAACAAAGGCATGATTGTGAAGTTATTATATTATTGGTAATCATATGGAAACCGCTTACTAATGCAGAAATTGTGAAGGAGAATTTTTAAATGTTTCTAATTTCAGTTTAAATAACATAAAGTATAGAAATTAAAAAAACCGAACCAGAAGTTGAAATATTTTCCTCAATTTTCCACATTTTAACCTTCTCTTCCCTCCCCTCCTCTTTATCCTCATGATGATGCCGACTTGATATTGCTAACGTGTTAAAGGCCCGCGTGAAATAGCGGACACATTTATACGGCGCAGTAGAAAAAAAGGTTGAGTACCTGTGCTCTATATATTTAAAGTGTATCGGCACTCTCTGCGCTGCGGGTCTTTAACGGTACCAGGCTTGTACTTATGACGCTCCAAGCATGAGTCCGTGACTTCGACCTCCTTGCTACCACCGTCCCTCTCAGTTTCCTATGTATATGAAAGATTGATGTTAACCTCCACAGGTACACCAATTAAAAGTTCGAACAAAAGATACACAATTTGACTAATGCAACGATGTATTTTTAAAATGTATTAATTAGTTTGTTTTTTCATCAGAACTGTTTAACTAAAACTTACATCTCACAAAATCAATGAATGTCAATAATTCTACTAAACTCACAATTTTTTCAAACGAGAAATTTTTCAATTTTCTCTCTCTCTCATCCTTTTTCCCTGAATAGGAAGAATTCGCTTTAGTTCTCAACAGATGAAAAAAAAAAATCATTCTCTTGTTATTTTTTTTGGTCTAGCGTCTAATTGCATCGGTAGGCATTTATTAACGAAAGGAGAAAATGCGGTATTCATAATTCCTTCATACAGAGAGGTATCTTTTGTAAACTGCATGCATCTTAAAATAATAAAAGAAATGGTAAAAATAACTGAGATCTATATGCGTTATGGTATTAAATCTAAAGCCCTTTTAACCTAAAAGTGTGTGAACACTTAACATCGTTTTGAGCGGTACCATCATTACAAAACAGTTATAATGATGCTCGAAAAAAAATGATTTTGTGAACAAAACCATTTTTGTTTGTAGTCATTTCAAAATCATTGTGTTGTCAACCCAACATTAAACTTGTTCGTCTGAAAAATAACTTCTAAAGCCTATGTCTTGTACAGCCATCATTCATCCGAAGCACGGAAGTGGTTCTGCAATGATGTTGTCTAAGACTTTACAATTTAAGGAAATCCTGTCATTTTGGGCGAGAGAGAGTTACATTGACGTCGCGATGTAAAGCAACACGAGAGCTTTTGGCGACGGACCTCTTATATAATTTTGAACCTCGGTTAAGTGACGAAAATGTTACTTGAGCTGACACCCACTCACCTTATTACGACAGCGCAGCAACGGTAGGACCTTAAGCCTCCACAGAATTAACGTAAATCGCCCTTCTCTACACGACGGGTCTTAAATGCCAACAGTACTCGTACCAGTAATACGCTGGTAACCGTACCCACTAAACTAAAGCGGTTTTTAAAAAAGGCTCCTTACATGGGTCAGCTGATCTAATTTTCTTCAGAATATACCATTTTGCACGACGATGTTTCATGCAATGACTCTTGACTGTGAAAACGTGGTTTAAAAAGAATAAAATAAATTGATTTATATTTCGTAAATAGATCATTTATAATTTTAGTATACTGATTCAGAGCGTATTTTTTTCTTATTTTATCAAATCTATTTCTTATTGAGAGAGAGAGAGACACTATGAGATTTCCCCAATATTTTAAAAATTATTCAATCAAGATTGTCTTCTGAAAAGCAGCCAATAGGATGTTCAAAGTCGAGAGAATACATATTGCGTAAGTGAGAATTTATAAATCAAAGGCTTAATATAAGTGAAAAAGTCTAAAAGGTTAACAGTGATTTTAAATATAAAATTTGGGATAATACTCAGTTTTAAATAGAATGTGTATCTGTTTGATCCATCTGTTTTTTGTTTTTCGTTTAAAAATGACGAAATAATGTTTAAAATGTTCATTAAATATTTAATGTATGAAAAGTTACAAAATCGTTTCATAAAACTTTATTGATTGTATATTGGCATCACATTCAGAAGAAAGAAAACTATTATCATGATCAAGTGACGAGAAAGATACTCGAGCTGGTATGCACCTCTAAATAATTCCACAATACGCCAATTTTTGAACTTACAAGGGGAGAGCACGACTAAGAAAATTCATTTGGGGTCAAGAGTTGGTGTAATAGTAATATTCCATATAAGGGTGTTCAACCCTCAATGTATTCCGCGGAATGCCAGTCAATTCGGAAAAATAGCCTTTGAAATCCATGCTTAGCTTTTACACAATTAAGTTTTAATTTCTACCAGTGATGGAATAGAATAGTTCGTTGGACGTCTGCTTTCTATGCGGGACGGTAGGGTTCGAATCCGCGCGAAATGAATTTTTTTCAATTCATCTAATTATTTTTTAAAAATTAAATAAACTTACTTGAGAAAGGTTTATTAAATGATATTTTATGTAATTATTTTGTATTTTTAAAAAATAAAAAAATACTGTAATGATATATAAATATTTATTTTATATATAAATATATCTATATACAAATATATATATTAATTTATAAAATATATAATGAATATATTAAAGGATATTTTACATAAAAATTAGTTACACATTGTTTTATAATGTGAAATACAATATACAAAAAAAATAAAAAATAGTATATATAATATACAATATATTTTATAAAATATGTTATTAAATTAATTATTTTACAATAAAATAAAAAAACAATCTGTCTTTTTATCTATTATTAATTTAATTCTTTTATAATTATATAAAATATTTAAAAAGTCCTTTTGAAAATTTAACTTAAATAAATTTTTAAATAATAAATTGATAATAATTTTAATAAAAAATAACAATTTTAATCATAAATTAAAAATAATTTCAATATTAAATAGCTTTAATAATGTTTCAATAATAATTTTTAATAAAAAAATTATTAATAATTTTTATTAATAATAATTAGTCAATTATATTTAATAATAATTTTCATTAATTTTAATTAATAATAATTTCAAAAATTTGATTAATAATTAAAAAAATAATTTAAATTATAAATTTATTTTTTTACTTTATAACATATAAAAAAAATTACATAAAACATCATTTAATAAACATTTCATAAAAAGTTTATTTAATTTTACTTCAAAATATACAAAAATATTACATAAAATATAATTTAATATTTAATAAATCTTTCAGAAATAAGTTTATTTAATTTTCATAAACTAGCTAAATGAATTGAGTAAAGTTCATCGCGGGATTCTAACCCTATCCTTTGGCATAAAAATAATGTGTCAAACCAACTGTTCTATCTCATCGCTGGCAGAAATTAAAACTTATTGTTCAAAAGCTAAGCATGAATTTCGAAGACTATTTTCTCCGAATCGACTGGCCATTCAGCGGTTTTACATTGAGGAATGAACACCCTAAAGGAGTACTACTATTACACCACGACTCAACCTCAAATGAATTTTCTTAGTCATGCCCTCCCTTGTTAGAACATCGACCAATTTCATGTTCATTAGCACTTCTGCATGACGTGTATTAAGTACCCACTAGGCTCGAACCAGGACTCAACACTGCCGGAAATGACCACTATGTTATAGCGGTTCCCATGAATGATTGAATCGGTTTACTTATTAATTAAATTTTAGTAGCGATTTTTACTAAGTGTTAGAGACTTACTCTTTAATTCCAAATGCCAAAAATGATTATACAAACATGCATTAAGTTTTCTAAAAGACTTTGTATACAAATAAAAATTTGATACCCATAAAACGTGCAATAGATACATAAAAATATAAAAGAAAAATAACACAAAGTATGAAATTAAAAATTACAAAAAAAGTCTTTGAAAAAGGCCCAAAGAATAGGTCTTTTTTAAATGTGCGAGAATTACTATTCAAAAATTAACTTTTCCGATAATGTGATTCAGATAAAACCAAATATAGCATAATAATAACTATACATGGATCTTAAACTGCAAGAGAAAAAAAAAACAACTATTCAATGTTTTAAAAATTTTGTTTGTTCTGTCAAATTCTGTAAGACTCAAGAAATGCACAGAGGGACTTTTCTCTCAGAAATAGGAACATGAATTTTAAAAAATTATACCTAATTCTTGAACATCTATTTAGAATAAAAAGACTTATTGTTAAAGATGAAACAGAAAACTAAACCAATACTAGTTTTAAATAAACAAAATTAAGTGAATATAATCTATCACCTAGTTTTTGTAAGTAATAAAGATATATGTTTGTTTGCATTGTTTTACCGAAGCACTTGTTTCAATAAATTGTAGCAGAAATGAAATAAAAAAAAGAATATTTTAAAGATTACAGCAAAAAAAAAAATTTTTTTTTTAAATATCTTTTACTACAATAGTAAATTCAGTTAAATAAAAATAAACAATACAACTAAAGGAATTGTATACTGAACTACAACCACGAACGGAAGCCAAATAAAATTGGAGCATAAGGATTTATCAATTGCTCTGTATCGGTGATCCCTATTTATTAATGTGTAGAAGCTTCGAATCCTATCAGATTTAACCTATACCACAATTGAACAGATTTAGAATGAGAAACTATGAATATGTTACCACTCGATCTCTAATTTTTACTGTAAAAAAACATGAACTAATAAAATTTTATGAAATAAAATAATACGTATAACTATTATGAATAAAAGAAAACATCATGTGTGCCGTATATTTTATTCATTTAAAATAATTTTCATTGTGACTTAAGACTATTAAAAATCATGACCTTGATAATCTGAATAATTGTCGCCATTTGTATGAAACCCCGATGAGTCAGGACATTAATTATATTGCCTTTTGTGCTAATCAATCTATAATTGCATTTTAGGAACTTTTCTAAATATAATTATCTTAGGGTTTTATGTATACCATAAAAAAAATATCGAATCCATGTAAACTATTTAAAACGTGCAAAAACATTTTTTCATGCCCCATTATTTTTTCAACTCATGATTCTATTTCTTTAAATTAACACTTAATGCATCCCCTTTTAATGCTATTATTACATTACTTTTTTTTTATATCTTAAATGGCCAAAAAACGCAGTAATTGCATTTTAAATTGTGCCATATATGAGTTATCCTTATATAGTTACCTCCACATAAATTACCATATGTACGATTCTAAATGTTATCAATTTGGATATGTTTTTAATTTCACCACATCATATAATCTTTCAGGTAATTGCCTATTAGGTAGTATACTTGGACATATTACAATGCAATCACTTCTGCAGTTAATAGGTCTAACATTTTATCACAAGAATTTAAAAATTATATAAACAAAGTTATTTTTTAACATGCACTAACAATGTTTTAGAATTTGAACTTGTTTGAGAATAGTTAACCACTAGTAATTGCATACTGGAAACTCTTGAATATACTTTTATATGTTAATTGAATTGATCAATGCATTATTCTTTCGTATTTAACTTAATTGAATGTTTCATTTTGTTAATGAATAATGTAAGCTTTTCCAGGAAAGCAGATGATTTAATACGTGAAACACTTATTTAATTTTAATTACTTCATACTATGTATGATAATTTAGTTAACACAAATGAATTAGCTTAACTTTTTATGGTATGCTCAAAAATCCGTTTTCTAGCACCAGATTACCAAAGAATTCTAATAAAATTTTGTAAGTACACTATTGTTACAAATCCATTTTTTCTTCCGTTAAATAGCTGTACCAATTTTTCGATAAATTTATGATGCCATTTGAACTACTTGTAGGCAATTTAATTTAAAGAGTGGTTCTGAATACACAAGAAACATAAAACTTTTGCAAGATTCTTTAAATATTCCTAAACTAAAATGTAACACTCACTTTACCTAAAAGTATAAAAAAAGTATCGTCAAAGAACCCCCAAAAGAGTAGAACACTGTTTTTTATCCTTTCTATAAAGTCTAATACATAAAATATCTTACGTAAAACAATTTTTTCGTTTCTAAAGTGTTTTTTCCAGGTATAGAAGTTTAAGTTGACATTACTTTCCCAAGATGGTGACCGATTTAACAGCTGTCAAGTGATTTATTATCAGTTTGGTTTGGCAATTCATCAAAACGATCATCAAGCAAGGTGTAGATTCGTCCAAAGGGCCCAAAACGAGATTTGCTATTGTTCGATTTTCATAGCGAATTTTGTTTAGCGATGAAGCGCACTTCTGGTTGAATGGCTACGTCAACAAACAAAACTGCCTTTGGACTGAAGCTAATCCACAAGTGTATGTGAAACACCATTACATCCAGAGAAAACTGAATGTTTGAGGGTGCGCTTTATGGAGCTGGTGGAATCCTTCAAAAACGATGAAGGCCACAACGTTACAGTCCAATGGTGATGGAACAGAGCCGCGATTACTAACTTTTTCATTTCTGAATTGAACAATCATGATGTCCAGGGCTGTGGTTCCAACAAAGACGGCGCAGCTTGTACACAGCTCGTGCCACAATCGATTTATTGAAAGACACGTTTGGTGACCGCCTAATTTCGCGTTTTGGACCTGTGAATGGCCTCCAAGATCTTGTGATTTAACACCCCGTAGACTATTTTCTGTGGGGCTATGTAAAGTCATTGATCTATGCGGATAAGCCAAACGCTTGACCATTTAGAAGACAAATTGTTCGCCGTGTTATTGCTGATATACGGCCACAAATGTTGGGAAAAAGTCATCGAAAATTGGACATCAGATTCGACTACATCCGAGCCAGTCGTGGCAGTCAGATGCCAGAAATCATATTTAAAATGTAATGCCACAAGATTATCTTTCGAATAAAAAAAATGCATGTCAATCGAATAAAACATTGTTATTTTATTGCAATTTAAAGTTCTATACTTCTAAAAAAAACACCCTTTATATGTATATATTGCATGTCTTTGGCTCATACCACCTACTGAATAAATTAAAACATTAATTATCGAACCTTTCAACCAAAGACTGCTTGAATATGATGAAAAATATTTTAAATATCTTGTTATATTGCCTCTACAATAACGCCTTTGTAATTAAAATGTGGCATATTATGTATTTTAAATAGTATATCATCAAAACACTTCACAGTATAAATAAGAAAAAATATTGTTATACGTTTAAGAAGAAATTTTGTCAATAATATCCAAACTTATTTGAATAACTTTTTTAAAAAACAAAACAAGTTTTAAAAAATAGATGCAAATTAACATCTGAAATTAAGACACACAAACTCATAAAATAATCATAGTAGATAAACATCCTGTTTTGAGGGTACTTAAAGAATATATAAGATTATAACAAATTGATAAATAATTAAAATTGATTTATGTGTACAAATGATTTTTTGTCACCTCTTTAAAAGAATGGAGTATGTATCATTCCATGTCTAAGAAATAATAGAACACTAAAAAAAACACCATTATTCAAAATACAGATACAAACAAAAAAAATCTTTAACAACACACTAAACTAATATAATTACAATAACCAAAGTCTCTATAACAGAAAATCTTTGAAATATAAATTGCATTTTGTTGTATGCAGACATGTTTACATTTTTAGGTATAAGCTTGAGTGAAACACTAGTAAATTTCTGAAATCTATGATCCTTCTTTTAGTATGAGTACGCAAATGATATTTTAAGCTTTTCTTTGAGAGAAAGCCATGTTACAAATTTCACAAGCATGTGGCTTTTCTTTCGTATGAACAAGAAAATGCCTTCGTAAGTTGCTTCTTTCAGAGAAAGCCTTGTTGCACAATTCACAGGCATAAGGCTTTTCTTTAGTATGAATCTGAAATGACATTCTAGTTCTCCATTTCGGTGAAAGCCTTGCTGCAAATTTCACAAACATGAAGGCTTTTCTTCAGAATGAATGCGCAAATAGCTTTTTATATCTGGATATCGAGTGTTGCAAATTTCACAAGAATACGGCTTTTCTTCCGTATGAATACGCAAATGCATTTTCAAATTACTACGTTGATTGAAAGTAGCATTGCAAATAAGACAAACATAAGGCTTTTCTTCAGTATGAATACGGAGATGTGTTTTTAAGCTACAACTTTTAGAAAAACCCTTGTTGCAAATTTCACAGATATAAGGCTTTTCATTGGTATGAGTATGTAAATGGATTTTCAGACATTCATATCGAGTGAAACGTTTGTTGCAAAATTCACAAGTGTAAGATGTGTTGTTGGCATGAATTCGCAATTGTCTCTCTCTTTTTGGTTTCTTCCTTTCATTATGATCATTAAGAAACTTTTGTCCGCTATGATTTAATATACCTGATTTCCCAATGTCTCTCTCAGCAAACGTTTTATCACAGTTTTTAATGGGCTGCTTCTCTTTCATATGAAGACAGGGCTGATTATAAGAAAACTCATTTGTATTGGTTTTTTGAACACAAATATAACACTTACCCGTTTCATCCATTTTTAAAACACTTCGAAATTGCCTGGAATAAAACTACACATTTGTAGCTAAATTTATATTTTTCTCTTGGTAAACCTTTGAGGAAAGTGAACACATTGTTTTATATAAAACTTGGCGTAAATAATCAATTTTGGAGAGCTTCTTTAGTTTGAAAATGGTGTTAAAGCTTCCAAAAGAAAATCTAAACTAATTTTCTTACGTTTTCATAAACATTATAAGGACACCAAATCACCACATTGTGTTGAGACTCTATTTGAATTTTATTTCATTCAGTCGTTTCTCCTCTAAAATTATTAATTGTGTGGTTTTCTTAATAAAAATATACGAGCTTTTTCTAAATTATTCTGGTTCAGTTCAGGTTTTGTGGGATATGGAGCAACAAAGGATTATTCTGATTCGATTTTATTTATATTCTCTTCCAAACCGCGCTAATCAACGTTGCCATTTACTCAAAACAAAACTCTTTCCAATATAAGTAATAAACAATTAGCACGCATGTGGTCACTCACTTTTTAAACAAATAAAAGTACATTAAATTAAATAAAGTCTTAGAAAATATAAAAAATAACTCAAAAATGCTAATCAGTAATGGATTCAATTCACCTGACGTCACAATCACATGACACACGATGTAAATAAATAGCCATGTGCTTCATTCGATTGAGTATTTACCGCCATTTTCATATATATTTGCACATCTTCTATCGTATAGCAAAATGAGATATTGAATCGTATTAAATTGTCATAATGCAAAAGGAAAGTCTGACTGTAGGTCAAAAACCTTTTTTGGGTCTCCGCTAAAGAATCCATATTTATTAAAAAAGGTGGTTACAAAACTTGGGCAGAAAAAATTTCAAACCTATTAAGCATTCCTCAGTATGTTCCGATCATTTTGAAGAAGCACACGTTATGTATCAGCCTTTCACCAACAGAAGGATATTGAAACCGAATTCAGTGCGCACAAAATTCGTTTTTTCCGAGCCACCATCAAACCGAAGTTTTCAGAGAAGGAATACATCTTCAGTGTCACATAAATTAAAAGATGTTTCAAAAGACATTTCGACTGAAATGCGAGTACTTTTTAATTATATAATTTTCAATACTTTTTGTTTTTATCAAATACGCCGACGATATTTCAAGTTTTAAAAGAATGATATATTTCTTGGTATTTCGAATTCGAAGAATTTTAATTTTACAAACGCAAAGAAACATACAAATTAGGGTACCACTTCTGTGATCTATTCTAGGTGCTCTGTAACTGGTGAGTAAGTATGCAGTTGATCACCATTGTTTTGTTTTTGTTTTTGTCATTTTTAAGATTATTTTCAATAAGAAATATGGACAAGGTCTACTTTGTAAGCAACAACATTGACCTGGAAAACAACAATGCTTCCGGTGTAATGTTCAGTATCTTTGCAAAAATACCTAGTAAACTTTTTTGATTCATTTAGATCAAGGTTGACACAATTGCTTGCTTATCGCTTTTTTTTTTTGGCCTCTAATAGAATGCTTAAAATCAGAACATCTATTATCATAACTGTATTGGTTTCTTTGATTTTTGTTTCTTTATTGTTTTTATCAAATGAAAAGTAATGACAAGCATTTTTTAATTTTTTTTAAATAATGGTGTTTGTTAAATTTTATATTATTTGGAATATAATTAGATACACTGCATGTACTTATTTTAAATATAAAACTTCATTATAGATATTGTATTACATTTTCTCCCTCTTTAACTAAAGAAAAAAAAGTTATAAATATGTGAAAAGTACTAATTCTCATTTTTGTTAATTTTTGGCTGGTTTGATTAATCAGTGTGTTTAATTTCTGAATTGCATGCACATATTTCACCTTAATAACTTTTTTATAGGAAAATATTGATAAATACATAGAAAATGCATTTAAGTATCTTCTTTATTCTTACTTTACTGTTGAATTAGTTAGTGTATTTAATTGCTGAATTGTCTCATCCACATCAAATTGAAATTCTTTCTTGTACTTAAAAAACTAATGTTTGAAAAATTTTCATTTCAATTTTGTTTAATTTTATGCGAATAAAGATTAGTTATGCTAATTAAAATTAGCAATAATTTTAATAGATATTTAATCAGTATTCTAAATCTATAATACGTATTGTATTTTATAAATTATATCATGTTTAGAAAAACAACAATATATGCATATTAATATCTTAATTAATATGATTTGTAGATAATGTCGAGTGATTATAAGGAATTGGAAACAATATCAAATGCTAGATATGATGAAAAATCAACATGCAATGGGAACAAACTTTCCGATCCATTTGTTCAGAGAGACAACAAAACATGTATATAATAAAAAGCTATTGTTTTCCAATCACTTTTGGAGACATTTATATACACTTTTGTGGAAAAAGAATGTACTTATACCAGGGGGAAAATAGACTAAAAAATTAAATTCATTCCTGTATATTGTAATTTAAATATGTATATAATTTTGTACAGTCAAAATTCCCTCACGAGGGGCTGCTAAAAGAGGAAATCACTGCAAAGTAGCAAGTTTAGGTAGTGATTATGAGGAGAAGCACAGACTTGATAGCGTCGATGAATCAGCTCTCTTGTACTTTAAAGGAATATTATAATGCATGCAATTAAATTCATTATTTTTGTAATGCTGACCGTAGTCTCTGAATTCTGTCAATGAAAGATTTTTTTTATAAAAGATTGAGATTGAAATTTATATATACACAAACTGCTTAATGAAAGTTTATATGTACATATAAATAGATTTCTATGAAATAAAAACATTTTTAAATAAATTTATTTGGTCATCTTCATAAATAAGACAAAAATAAATACACTGTTAATTACAATAAAATAAGATTATATAATATTAATTTGCAACCATTTTGAACAATACAATGACATTATTTGCATATATTGGAATAATATATTTTTTATTTGTAAGTATTTGAAGTATAAAGTGATTATTTTTCAAGTTTGAATATCCACTTAACCCTATAACCGGATAGCACGGAAAATTCCGTCAGTGTAAAGATGCTTCGAAAATGGACTGCCGGATTTTTCTGCCTTCAAGTAACGTTTTCAAAGGCTCGTAAAAGATCGAGGGAGAAATTTCTTTAGACAACCCAAGAAATGTTAATTTGTTACCTCGTTTTTGAAAGTTTTAAAAGTCCCAACGCATAAGTAAAATATGTTACAATTCCCTTTTGGTTTCATATTTAATTTCAAACTGTAACAAGTTGAGGCGTGTCAGGCAATCTGCTATTTTATATAGTTAGACAAATTATATCTTTTTTAAGTATATTCTTTTCGCTTCATTTTTTCTTATTCAAAGCTTTCAGTTTTTTGAAACATGATTATTTTATTATAATATACCGAAAAAAATTAATAAAACATCAAACTCTTTAAAATTTGGAACCTTTTCAATTTTCCAACCACTAAAAATGAATAAATTTAAACTTCATCAAATCATTTGAAACATTTTCTTACACTTTGATAAAAATATAACGAAAAAAAAAAAACTAATTAAGATTTATTAGTTTTTTTTTTTTTTTTTTTTTAGATTTCAAATCCCAAGTGTTCAGGGAAGTTTAAGTACAGTGCCTGGTTATATATTGTTAAAATACACCGAATTATATTTGAATTTTAAGTGCTTGAACTTCAGTTTACATCAAAGACAACATGAATGAAGATTTTCACACATTTTTTTTTATAACTTCAATGTTTGAATAAATGGTAATCCAAAATATAATGAAAATTTAAAGTAGACATTTATGCATATAAATAAACATAAAAATCAATTTTAAATTCGAGCTATTGAAAAACACTCGAATTATATATTGTTCAAAAATATCTATTTATACAAAATACCTAAACATTTATCTTTTTTAAAGGCTAACTGAATAAGTAATTAAAATCTGGATATGTTTTGAAATCTCGACCTTATAAAGCTAGAAATTTTATGTTAGAAATTCCATTTGAAATTTCGAAAAAAAAATGCATCGCGCAGTTAAAAATTATTTACCATAAGTTTTAGCAATTGTTTGAGTATAATAAAAATTTCAAATTTTATTACATAGCTTCTTTGGTATCTTTTAATATATTTCGGCCGTGGTAGCCGAGTGGTATAGGTATCGGAACGTGGCTTGCTTTGTCACGAGTTCGAGCCCATTACCACTAAAGACCCGCCGTGTAGGGCAGCGATGCACGTTAAATCTGTCGAGAGCTGAAACGTCCTCCCGTTGGTGTGGTGGGTAGTTAGGAGAGGGGGTGCCAGCTCAGGTGTCGTCCACGTCACTTGACCATGGTTCAAAATTACGTGGTCCGTCGCCAAAAGCCCTCGTGTAGCTAAACAGTGCGACGTTAATATTCAATCATTCATTTAATATATTTCGAAGATTTCATACAATTCGGTTGAAAACCGCATGCTAAGAGCAAAAAATGTACTAAAAAACTTGATGAATATACAATTACAATAAATTCTTACATAGAGAAGCAAAACTGAGAAGCTAAAGCGTAGGAATAAAAAATTTTGAGTATATCTGAAGTAGTTTTCGAAATATTTATTTTAAAGTTTAGAAAATTTGTGTGCGTTATGTTATACTTCATGTCAATTAAATGGTTAAAATAATGTGTTAATATTAGTCATGTAATCGTTTGATGACACATTCATATACTAATAAAAATTATCATGGTCATTGATGTGAATGTCAAGAATTTTATGTAATTTTAAATTCAGACATTAAGATATTGATGTAGAAAATATAAAACGACCATCAAAAATACATGAAAAATGCAGTCTGCTATAAAATGATCTTGACAAACAAAATCCGGCATTTTCACTTGCTATGGCAGAGCCGGCTTAGTCAGGGGCGATCTGGAAAAACAGAGAGAGAACCGCGGTTTTTTTTTTGATGGATGCCGCTCTAGCTTTTAAAGCTCCCAGGAAAAATTATATATATGTATAAATTACAAATGCAAAAATAAATCTTGTAATTTTCCATACATTTTTATAACAACGAATTGTGGAATTGGCTTCCAATACATTGTTGTGTTTGACAATATCTAAGGTAACCAACCCTACTTTAGATAGATTTGTACTACTTTTTCGTAACCGTATTCCTTTTAAAATTAATTCGTGCAGCCGAAATACACCTTTTGTACCCTTAAAAATTTATGTTAACTATAACGGTTAATTTTAATTTATGCAACTTGTGAAATGTTCATAATTAACCATTTCCGTCTAAACAGTTTACATGGAAAAAAAAAAGTTTGGACTCCCTCATTCATTAGGGATTTATATAAGATTCTAACATTAAATTTTATTTTTCACCGAATAGGATTGAGTGGAAGTGTATAGTGCTTCCACACCACAGGTCTGGGGTTCTATTAACGGGCTGCGCAAGGTCGACTCTGCCTTTCATCCCCGCTACATTGGGTCGATAAATGAGTACCAAGCTTGCTTCGGGTCTTAAACACTGAAGGTCTCTCTTCAGACAGACCACCAAATCGGGACATCTGTTCATGCACCTCAGCGTCCAATGGTCACGTGTATTATGATGGGCACAGTAGTTCCTGGCCCTCATGGATTGTTGTGCTTCTGAGTTTGAGTCTTAAGTTTGAGGATTACCTCACTTTGAGGATACCCCTTAGATAAACATGTATTTCCACTCATTTGCAATTAAACATTTTTCTTTCAATTACGTTTATTTCAGAAGGAAGTTTGATTTTTCAAATGTATTTGCTTAATAACATGTATATTTGTGTATTATATTAAAAATTTGATCAGTCCAAAATTACATGTTTTTAGCTCCTCTAAAAGCTTTTAGGATTTTACAACTGATCTTACAATCCATATACGTTTTATAGTAGTATATTTAAAAATGATAAGGACATTTTTACGACTGTGTGAGCTGTTATGCCTCGTTTATAAATATAAAAAATTGCATTCAGCTACAGTTTTTAAAATGTACAGAAATAAGTGGAGCAACAGGATACTTACATATTATGAATATTTTTGACTGCAGTAAGATATATTTATATTTCAGTTTCTTTACAATTTGAATAGAAGTTGTAAGCCACACATTTTGCGAATAGTTTGATACTGAGTATAAACCCATAGGCTGTTTAATATTGTAAAGTGTTTTACTTTGATACCAGCACACATTAAAATAAGGCTCATTTGCAGTTATATGATCAGCTTCAGTGATATTTAAATTTTAAAAAATAGTCTACACGTACGAAAACATTCTTTCACAACCGCACACCACATCTCTCATACTATATCTTCCCTACAGCAGGATATATTTGTGTATACTGAAAAATTTAATACAGGATACATTTCCAAGTGTTAAATTTGTTTTTAAAATTTGGTATGAATACATTGTGGAACTGTCGGTTAACTTCACTGAACAAAATTGTTTTAAGTGTACTGTTTTGAAAGACAAGATTAATTAGGGAGAACTTTTCTCACAATAGAATTTGTAATGACTGAATTGTGTGAAAATGTAGTTATCGATGTGTGACATTTTTCCTTGTAATAAAAGAAACAGAAAGATAAGAAATTTAACTTGAGTAGAAAATGGTTAGAAGTGTTGTCATGCGCATTTGAAGAAGTATATCCCCCATTAAAATTAAAAATTATTGACTGAATGTGTGTTATGTCCATCACAAATGACGATGTAGAAAAGAAATTTTTGTTTAATACAAGAAGTTCGAAAAAGAGAACACTAGGAAGGAAAATTTAAATTTTTTCCGAAAAATATTCAGTTAACATAAAAATATCTTTTATATGATTTTAATTAAAATAAATTAAAAGTATTGAAATCCTTTTTTATTCTATTTTAAATTAAAAATATAACTGAATAGAGAAAGATCGGTTTTATTTCATAAATATAATCATTGTATGTAATATTTATTGTGTTATTGTTTAAAAATGAGATAGGGTCTTTGCTCTTTTTACCTCATTACTTTTTTAAAAAACAGGAAAGTGAGCGCGTTTTCTTACTCTCATATTCAAAAATGAATACAGGATGCTTTTTCTGGTTCAAATCGCAATACCAAATAATATATATATATATATATATATATATATATATTTAATAAAATATATATATATATATGACAGAAAAAATAAATTTTCTTTGAAGAAAATATAATTATTTTTCAACTTCTAACATACTATTTATTTCATTTTTTCCTCTTTTTTTACCTTTCATTTCGTTTTTAAGTTTACTGTGACTGAACATATAGGAGAAAGAAACACCCTATCTTTCAAAGAGGATTGATCAAGAGAGGATATCTACGCTTTTTCAAAGAAGATTGCCCAAGGCAACTTAACAGCTAGCTGTAAACGATTGATCTCTTGGTTCTTACTTTTCAAAAGGGACTGAACTGGGTCGTAAAATTTTCCCCGTTCGACCTCCTAAATTCTAAAAGGGGAAAGGAAAAAAGTCTGTTGCATTTTTGAAGGGAATCGCAAAATAAGAGTTAAACGCTTTCGGAATAACTTTTCAGAAGGAAGGTATCCAGTTAGAGGGTTAAGAGAGATATCAAGATCAGTTTTTTGCGAGCCGTTAAAAACCACTCTTAAGGGACGAGAGCGGTTCCCTGCTCTAAGTACACCGTGATGAGAAAGAAAGAATCCTTCTTCAGATGTTATATCATCTATGTTTGTGATCTCTTCCATGTGATCTAAACTGAGATATTCTTCGATGAATTTTGTGTAAAGATTATTTAATTTAGGGTCGCGATCTAGTCGTCTCCATAATTGATCAAATCGTTTAAAAGCAATTGATCTGGAATCCCCTAAAGTAACAATTTCCTGGATATTTTCTTGAATGGTAGAGAAACAGAATATCTGCCACAAGGTTTTCTAAAATGTGTTTTTTCAAAGTGTTTTTCGCAGTAAGATAGTTCATCACTAATTATAGTTTGCTCTTCAGAAAGATTTTCTGTTTCCCAAAAAGAGCGTAAAGTTTATCTAAAGTGTTCCAATCTTTAGAAAGAAAACAATGTTTAAAATAAAACGGTTCGTCGATGTACGATCCCGTGACAACATAACCGAATTTGGAATCAATTAATCTAAAATTACTATTTGGAACTCGAATTTGTTTTGTTCCAAAGATATCGAAAAAGTGTTCACTGCCAATGAGGCACAAGATTTCAGATGGCTGGTTAAATCCTTCATCAGCCAAAACAATTCCTTGGGAATGACTAAATCTGAAATATTTTTTTTTTATGGATGCACTTTTATTATTTCTGTAGTAAGAAACATATTATCATTTAAATTAAATGTTCGATCGGAATTTGAAACAGGCGCCCTTACTAAATAATTTATTTTTGCTGAGAGAGGAGCTATTTAAACCTTTAACAGTAAAATCCGTTTTTATTTTGTCTAATCCTAAGCGCTCAGCTGCATGTAACGTTAGAAATGAGCATTCTGACGCCGAATCCAGCACACATCTAAGTTTCAGTCTTCCTTGGTGTCCGTTAACGTAAATAACACCCG